>NEWO01000023.1:2064083-2075577 GCA_003013225.1 Phalaenopsis aphrodite | reverse complement strand
TAAGTTAAAGGTTTGATTTAGGTTCAGTATATGTTGAACCTAAAGTTTGGTTAACTTAGGTTCAAGTGTGGTTGAACCTAAGTTTGAAGTTGAATTAAGTTTAATTTGGGTTGAACCTAAATTTTATGTTGACTTAAGTTCAATTTGAGTTAAACCTAAGTTAAAGGTTTGATTTAGGTTCAATATATATGTTGAACCTAAAGTTGATGTTGACTTAGGTTCAAGTGGGGTTGAACGTAAGTTTGAAGTAAGGTTTAATTGATTAATTAGACCTAATTAGGGTTAGATCTAATTATGGTTTAAAGGCTACTTAAGCTTAATGTAATTATGACTTAAGGATTAATTAAGACTAATTAGGGTTAGACTTAACTATGGTCTAAAGGTTGTTTAAACTTAATGTAAATATGGCTTAAGGGTTAATTAAGTATAATTCGTTTAGAATTAATTATGGTTTTTAGATTTGTTTAAGACTAATGTAAGTAAGGCTTAATGATTAATTAAGTCTAATTAGGTTAGACTTAATTATGGTTCAAATGTTGTTTAAGCCTAAATTAAGTAAGGCTTAAGAGTTAATTAAGTATAATTGGGTTAAACTTAATTAGGGTTTAAAGGTTGTTTAAGCCTAATGTAAGTAAGGCTTAAGGGATAATTAAGTCTAATTGGGGTTAGACTTAACTATGATTTAGGGTTAATTAAACCTAAAGTAAGGTTTAATTAGGTCTAATTAGGAGTTAGACTAATTATGGTTTATGGTTAATTAAACCTAATGTAAGTAAGGTTTAATTAGATTAATTAGGTCTAATTAGAGATTAGACCTAATTGTGGTTTAAGGCGTTAAACCTAATGTAGTTAAAGTATAACAGGATTTAATTAGGTCTAAATGTGGTTTAGACCTAATTAGGGTTTATTAGGTTAAACATAATGTAGTTAAGGTCTAATGAGGTCTAAATGAGGTTTAGACCCAATTAGGGTTTGTTGAATTAAACCTAATGTAGTTAAGGTTTAACTAAGATTTAATGTCTAAATATGATTTAAACCTAATTAAAGTTTGTTAAGTTAAACCTAATGTAGTTAAGCTTTAACTAAGGTTTAATTAGGTCTAAATGTGGTTTAGACCTAAATATGGTTTGTCACGTTAAACCTAATGTAGTTAAGGTTTAATTAATGTTTAATTAGGCTTATAATTCCATTTTGAATCAATTATGTAATTAATTAAAAATGTAGGAAATTATAATATTAACCCATAAATTGGTCAAAATGATTTTGGGTGTTGACCATTTGACCCTTGATGAGATTTAATGTCAGCTCTTACAACATTTCAAAGATGAATGATATCAATTTTTAGCGATCTAATTGAAAAGAGGATAGAAATTTTTATAGATGATTTTTCTGTGTTTAAAACTTCATTTGAATCATGTTTAAATCATTTAGAAAAAAATTTAGAACGATGTGAAAAGACAAATTTAGTTTTAAACTGAGAAAAATGTCAATTTTTGAAAATGAAATCGAAGTAGATACGGTAAAAAATCATGTTGCCGCTAAATTACCTCCTCCTACTACAGTAAGAGGGGTTAGAAATTTTTTAGGACATGTCGGTTTTCTTCAGCCAGGCTTCGCTGCTTGATCTCAACAATCTCCTTGACTTTCTCTTTCATCTAAGTACCCATTAAAAGATCATATTTTCAAATCACATGACATAAAGATGTTTTATATTGGTTGCAGATAGCCTTTATTCGTTAATGTCCGAACACAGTAAAATGTTGTTTGGATGCAATATAATATTACCATCCAGGTAATCTTCATGCTAGAATCCACAATGAACAAGGATTTCCCAAATCAAATCGATTCATTCCAAGTTAAAATATAACAATCAATTGTAGTTACAAATAAATCAAAAATAATAATTGCAGAGAAAGTGGTAACCAAGAAAATAAGTTAAGCAAATGCGTCAAACATGAAAGCTCCCTAACCTGTTCCTCCAGTTGCCGATTTCGCTCTTCAGGTCATCTTATCGTAGCTTTTAGGTTCTTTAAATGTGTTGCTTCAGTTTTATATTCTTCTAATTCAAGCTTCATTTTTCCATTTTCAGACTCAAGTTCTGATAGTTTTGCTCTGGTTCCTGTAGCAATCAAGAGTGGAGAATAAAAAAAAAGAATTTATTCACATTTAATTAGATGATTAAACATGAGAACAGACTATTAATGTTTAGTTCCTATTCATAAACAAACACAACTCAAGGTGCTTTGGACATGTCTCAGTGCAAATAAGGATGAAGGTTTACAAGTTAATGTGAAAACAAGAGAGGAAACGCTAAACCATAACACTTAACTGCAATAGAAGAAAGAACGGGATAAGGATCTGAAGCCTCATAAAGCTTCTGATAAATGTTAAGGAAAGCATTTTCTCCAAATTTGGCTCTTTTAGTTAGATTATCAACTTCTTCCTGATAGCCCTTCAGTTAGCAGTTAAACAAGTTGAGTTTTTTAGCTGATGATGCCTTCTTGAAATCTGTAAAGAGGTAAGATTTGACGAAGTCAGATGCCTTGGGAGAGTAACAGCTCAAAGTGCTTTTTACGATAAACATCCAAGTACATAATTACATAGTTCCTACAAAAAGGGAGATTGCAACATACTTATAGAAACATGTCACACGAAAATTACCATACCGCGAGTGTTCTCCGCAAGCTTCCACCTGTTCTTTTGACTAATCTCCTGGTTTTCAGCAATCCTAAGCCCCTGCTAAACAAGAATACTTCTTTCTTTGTCGAAGTCGAAATCTGCAATTTAAAAAAGTTTTGGTAAAATAAAAATAGTTATGGTGATCAAGGAGCAAAAAGATAACCATGTAAATAGTTCAATGGACAAATGCAAAGTATGTCTGGATCATCCTTTGAATAAATAAGAAAATTATAGCTATTAAAATATTAGGCTACATATATAGATGGAAGGACACTAAAGACACTTGTTGAACGTATTGTCGTGCAGTTAATATACTCTTTAAAATTTCAGTATACAGATGAGTAAAATGTTACGTAATTAGTCACGCAATTAAGTTAAGCAGCTGATACCAGCATAAAAACCTGCAATATAAAAAATCAATAAAAGATGTTTGGTCTAAGCTTACAACAAAAGAAATATTGTCATGCAAATAATAAGGCGGTCAATAAGGCAGAGAGATGTTTCCAGGAATGTGTATTTGCATTAATATATCAAAATGGCTATTAAAAAAACTATGCATGTATGCATCTATGATGTAAAAAAAAAAATATGTCATCTACAAGTATAATAGAAAGTTTCCTATCATCATACATGCATCAAAACAAAAGAACCACTAAGGGCATGCTTAGCACAAATATGAGTGGCCTTGTTACAACGTTGTGGAGTATGGAAAAATAAAACTTTTTAACGTTTAAAAGAAAAGCAAATTCCAAAGACACCAAGAGGTGTTTGCTTGCAATGTGCATTTTGCATTACTATAACGTAAAGGATTACAAAAAGTACAAAAGGGGCCTAACTTGACAAAACATGGGCCCGATCAAAATCAATAAAAGGAAAGAGGAAGTGGGGGAGTCCACATTCCTTACAAAAAACTATCAAGTAAAGCATTATGGGCACAAACATGTGCAACTCTATTTTTCTTTCTATCTAAATGTTGAAACAATACTTGTTTAAAAGCAATCAAAAAAGAAATAGCTTTATCGTATTGCGGTTCGGTCATCCAAGCCTTATCTGAGCTGGCTTATTGTTTCCAGTAAGAACAAAGAAGCCAGTTGTTGTACAATGAAAAATGCAGACAAGCATTTATGAAAATAGCTGTAGAGAAGTAGTTTATTGATTAAATAATTGGGCCTTCAGAAAGTATGGTTGTATACATCAAAAATGCCAACACAGATCTCAAAGGGATCGAGCGGCTATGAATGGAGACCCAAGCAATCAGAGTTTCATGCTCAAGAGCAAGATGTCGACTAGCCATGCAGTCGACCGACTACACAACAAAATCGACCAACAAACCTATCGACCGACAGACCTATCGAACGACGGACCTCTTACAGCAATCGGTCGGTTTCCTTTGATCGATAGATCGGTCCCCTCGATGGAATTGATTTGATATATACAGTTTATTGAAATGACCAACCAAAGCCAAAGCATCTGGCGGTCGATAACATTATATTTCATTTGTATTATAATGTATTTTTCACATGACATACACGTCAATTCAGTTATTTGGGTGTTTATTATGACAATTCTCTCTTTTCATAATTGTATTTTTAAACCTCTATAAGTAGGAGATCAAGACATAAATGAAGGGACTTTTCACACACACTCTCTATCTCTAGACTCTTACTCTCTTCTCTCCTATCAACTCTAACTCTCGGGCATGTATTCTGAAAGACATGTTAGGATTCAACAATGGCATTGATAACCCATAATTAAGGAGGTGCTTCACCATACATCAAATTTGAGACCGAATTTTTTCCATGCAGTGGAGAACAATGATATTTTCAATTAATATTTGTAGTGTTTCTCGACCAAAAATTACCCATAACCTTAATTAATTATAGTTCCCAAGCATCAATCACCTCATTTAGTGAGAGGTAGTTCAAGTTGGTGTTGCAAAAGGCTTAAGATGGAATATTTCGAGTGAGCAAAAGGTGAGCCGGTAAGAGATTCCACTTACTTAGATAAATGCATTCCCAATATAATAAGTGAGTGATTCTCAAATTGTTATAGGTGAGCAAGTCTCCATGATGTTGGGTGAGTCAATTTTCACTTCTCGTATAATTTCTCCTTCAGATAAACGAAAGTTCCTCTTCCCGCATGTTTTGCAATTATGCTCTTTTGTCTTGCCAACATCATAAAGATTAAAATTTATATTTTGAGAGTGAAACACTAAGGATGCAAAAACCAAAGGACACCAGAAAATCATCTCTATATATGCAATTCATTGTTTCAGTTATATTCCTAAGTTAGCATTCAATGAAACTCTTATCTCACTATAATATTTGTAGGGTTTTGTATATTTAATTTCACTGTAGAAGTTAATTCTACAACTAGTCGCTTTTTTGAGGATGCAATTCAACATATTGGCCCGATGCAGCCTATAGCTGCTACGAAAACTAGGCCTCAAGCTATGAGCTATGGAATTAGAATTTTGGATTTCTCAAGAGTGTGTGGGGGTTTTCATTTGAGGTTTTTTTAACTCTTGTTAAATTCGATGCTTGATTTTTAGTGGATGGCTGATTCAGCAGTTCTTCACAATTTTTTTTTTCATTCTATTTATTTGATCTGAGCTATAATTTATTCCAATTCCGTGCGGAAATGTAGATGTTTGCGTTTCCTTTTTCTTCGCCTGAGAGTGAGCTCTATAGTTGGTTTCACCTAGATAACTGAACTTTGAATGGCTGTGCTGAAGTATATTGGACTCCTCATACTGCAGGAAGGGATGCTTTTGGAAATATGTGAGCTAATTTCATATATACATGATATTACAATTTGACAGTTTTTGACTGAAATTATTTCTACAATAGGATGGAATAATGGAGGAGAAATTTATGATGGAACTCTATTCTAAGGGACTACATCATGGAATGGTTTATATTGAGGCTCTTTGAAACCAACCTTCCAGCTGAGCTTTCAAAGCTGTCCATTGTAGATGGATATTTAACATATTATTTAAAAAAAAAAATGTGAGGCACTGCTGAATCGGTCCCCTACTAAAAATCAAGTATCTAACTTCACAATTTTAAAAAGCCCAAACGTAAACCCCCACAGATTCTTCAGAAATCCAAAGTTCTAATTCCATATAATAGCTTGAAACCTAGTTTCGTACTAATGAAATGCCTATGGCCGCATCCAGCCAATGCGTTGAATTGAATCCTCAAAAAAGTAACCGGTCGAGAGAACTCACGTTTACAATGAAATTAAATCTACAAAACCTAAAACCGAACCTCCCCTCAAATTTTACGATTGCTTCGTCGTCCACAGCGGCATTCCTACCAGATCCAAAGTAAACATTAGATCAAACCTCAACGCCTTGCACCAAAGAGCACCCAACCCGCAACGAAACAGATCATAACCCAACTAACACCAATATCCTATCTACCAAAATAAGCTCCGCACAGTAACTCTACTTGGATTTCCATTGTTAAGAATTCTCAATTTAAACTCAATTTGTGTGCTCATGAGATTGTAATCAATGTCGGAGACAGTTTGTTCCGAACTCAAATACCTTTCCAGAAGCTGCCTACGACGGCAATGGGTGAGCATGTGCTTGCTTTCTCTCTCTCCGATCCCGCATGGCTCGACTCCATTGCCGCGAGGGAGCAACTCGAATTCCGAGACTGCGATTCTCTTCTCTCCTACTGTGAAACACACGAGATCGCGTTCGTTGGGGGCTTCCTAATTTCTTATGATAGCAACG
Source organism: Phalaenopsis aphrodite (assembly GCA_003013225.1). Classification (NCBI taxonomy): domain Eukaryota; kingdom Viridiplantae; phylum Streptophyta; class Magnoliopsida; order Asparagales; family Orchidaceae; genus Phalaenopsis; species Phalaenopsis aphrodite. Next base: position 2,069,156 of record NEWO01000023.1, on the reverse strand, counting down.
AGACCAGGACTCGAATTTGTAGAATTAGGGCTGGATTCCATCACTTATGGACCCATGAATTGATTCCTGGCTCGAAGTTGGAAAGGGGCGGAACCCTAACATTGCTGCTCGATCAAATTTGGCTCATAATGGAAACGAGCTGGTTCTATCTGGTTGGGCTATATCGAAATTCATTGATGAAAAATAACTAAAAAAACTATTTCATCATATAATTCATAGAAATAGAATTGTATTATAATTCAATGAGATAAAGTGTAAGCATATTTGTATTACTTATAAATTGATAATTTTTTACACTTGCCTATTACAATTATATTTTAAAGATGCATGCCTTAATTGGGGAAGAATTTTAATTGGTTCACCGTACACATTTCTGCGTACGCTGAACATACCTAATAATTTATCGTTTTAATGGGGCAGTTACAGAATATTCTGAGTACTTTATATTTGAGAAATGTGACTCCATACTTTTAATGTGACTGGATATCCATGATTAAATACATCAAATATTTCTTTTATGTGAAAGAGAGAAATATGATTGGATACATCGAATGTTTATTCTATGATAAAGTAAAAAATTATGACCGGATACATTGAATAGTTAGTGGCAGTTAGGGGTGTAAACAAGTTGAACATGAACGGGCCCATTGCTTGTTTCTCATGTTTGGCTCGTTCGATGAGCTCGTGAATGTCTCTTATCCGCTTTTAGCTTAATTTATGTTCAAATATGTTTGTGTTAGCTCGTGTTCGATTTGATTTTGAACTACACAAACTTGCATATTTTAATTATTTTAGTTTGTAATAGCTCATGTTCAATTCCATTATGATGCACACAAACTTACATATTTTATTTATTTCAGACGCTAAATAAAAATTTTATTTTAAAATGTTCCAAATTAATAAGAATTATGATTTTTTTTTCGCTTCCTTTTCAATTGCTTCGAATTACCATCCATTTTGCTTTGAAAAATTCAGTGTTAAATCGAAAAAAGTATTAGACCGTTAATCGATATTATCCGCCGCAGAAATCAAAGTAATCCGACGATAATATTTATCGTCCGATATTTTCAGAGGCATTGTTCGACTCACGTGTGCACTAAACAAAGCTGATGTTACTACGATGCAAAAAATGACAATTTATTTCGTCGGAAAATTTCAAAAAAAAATTGACGTAATTAACATTATCGATCCCCGTTTTATCCACAAAAAAATATGAACATAAATTAGACGCAAATTCGACGATAAAACTGAAATATCGTCGAATTTGCCTTCTATTTGCATCGAATTTGACCGATGCAAAATTAATTAATTCTTGTAGTGTGAGTTTGTTCGACTGGAAATATTCAATTGATACATATCTCCACAGATGATTGGATACATTCGACTGGATATATCGGTTGGATTCATTCCTATTAGCTTTTATAGTACGAGGGATTTTGGACTTATTAAAACTCTTCCATTTTAAACCCTTAAATCAACCATTTTAGAATTATGAAAGCCTGTATAGAATTAGCAACTTGAAAAAATTTATTTTCATAAAAGTATGATAAAATATCAAATTTTTATGACTCTTAAATTTATACGCATGAAATGTGAAAGTTTCCTTCCATGATTGGATACTTGTGCCGTTCCAACCTCCATAACTTGCAATGTTATCTTATGTTCATATCACCAATGAAACAGTGCCCTTAGTTTTATGGGAGAAGAAGGCATAACATGGCGAGCAGGCTTTGTTTTGTATGGACCCGTGCGTTGATGCTGTCTTTGTATTAAATAATTGATTAAAAATTAAGAGATTTATGGACGTCATCAAATTATATCATGTTTCATGTTGTAAGNCTTGCCTTAATTCGCGAATCCAGAAGAGGAAGGCAGGAGAGCAGAATCAGGGAAAGAAATACATGTATTTAAATACATTAAATACATTCTAAATATGCAAAATTGTTAATTAGAGGTAGTGGACCGACTCCTCAATACCCAAGAATTCTCCAACTTGGAAATTGAAACACTAGCTGCATCGCCCTTTACCTCAAACGTGATATTCTCCAATTCTGCAACTCAAAGCCTCTGTTTTCATGCTAGAAGACCAACTGAAGTTGTGTACAACTTCAACCTCTCAAGTGTAACACATTTAGTCAACATAACAGCAAAGTTCTTGCTTCCACAAATTTTCTCAAGTAACAATTGTCTGTCATCTAATAATGGTCGTATGAAGTAATACCTGATCTAAATATTCTTGGTCCAGGACTAAAATGCTAGATTCCTGGCAAGGAATATGACGCTCTGACTATCACTATAGAGAATGCTATTTTGAACCTCTTTACACAATTCTTCAAAGAAACTTTGTAGTCATATTATCTCCTTTACAGCATCTGACACTGCAATGTACTCAACTTTTGTAGTAGACAACGAAACTGTCTTCTGTTGATTTGAGCCACATGACACTACAGTACCACCAAAGGTATAAACATAACATGTAGTACTCTTTCTGATGCCAATGTCTCTAGTTAAATCAACATCAACAATAACTCTGTACCTCCAAGTTCTTTCCTGAGAAACACAACTAGGTTTCTAAGGAGCCTCTTAGGTATCTCAAGATCCACTACACAGCTTCTTAATGTTCTTTCCCTGGATTACTCATATATCTGCTCACAAATCCCATTGCATAGGCAATATCTGGTCTTGTACAAACCATATCATATAACTGAAGTGTAAGAAACCTTACTCATGTGGTCTAGTTCCTCCTCTTACTTGGGTGACTGATTCTTGCCAAGTCTGAAGTGAGCAACTGGTTTGGTCTTGTCCATATTGAACCTGTTAAGTACATTTTTCACATACTCTACATGTGAAAGCCTCAACGTCCTCTGACTCTGTCTCTGACAATCCTCATGTCAAGGATTTGATTTGCAACTCCCAAATCATTCATTACAAAGTGCTTTAACATCTGCTTCTTCATATTATTGATCTCATCAATACAGACCCCTGCAATAAGCATGTCATCCACGTACAATAGTATAATAATATAAGAATTGTCAAAATCCCTTATGTAGCAATAGTAATCTGTGTGACATCTGATGTACACTGCATTTTGCATAAAATTTTCAAATTTCTTGTACCACTGTCCAGGAGCTTACTTCAGACCATACAAGCTCTTCTTCAGTCTGTAAACTGAATCTTCCTTTCCCTGTACTGTAAACCCCTCAGCCTGGTGCATGTAGATATCTTCTTCAAGGTCTCCATGAAGAAAAACCGTCTTCACATATAACTGCTCTCAAAATAAATCTTCGGTAGCAACCATAGCCAGTATCATCCTAATGGTTATGGTCATCACCATAGGAGTAAAGATCTCAGAGTAAGCATTGTCCTGCTTCTGCTGAAACTCTTTTACAACAATTTTAATATTGTACCTCTTATTGTTATCATGCTCAGCTTTCACCAGGTACACCCACTTGTTGTGCAATTACTTCTTCTATGGTGAAAGTTTTGTCAGCTCCCATGTCTAATTTCCCAGCAGGGAATCCATCTTCTCAGTCATGGGTAGCTTTCACTTGCTAGAACTTTCATCTTGTAATGTTTCTTCATAACTCTGCAGTTCTTCACCATCTCTCAGCATAGTTCAATGTTGGTGAGTAACGCTGTAGAAAATGTCTATTCCCGACTGACCTACGAACTGTAGCGATAGCGGTGGACGGCTTTGAAGCTGACTACGGAACAATAGAAATGGGTGCCCTGGATTCATTCTCATCATCACTTCCATCACTGTCTTGTACAGTAACCTTTGGTATATCATCAAGCCTTACCAATGATACACCTTAAAATGTGCTACTTTATATATACATTTTATTATCATTTTTTAAGGATATTGCACTTTAATGAAATGTATTTTGTGTGTTTTTTATTGCATATACAAAATATGGAGCTTAAAAAGCAAAAGGAACAAAACTGGAGCAAAAACAGGTGAAATGGAGCAAACATTGACCTGGAGCAAAGATGTGGCGCCTACGCATCAGGTAGTTACCAAGGATTTCTAAAAGGTTGCACCTAGGCACCAGAGATGGTTTTGGGTTTTATCCACTGAATTTGGATGAATTTTGAAGAGGTGCATGAAGCGACTCTTGGTGATTTGAAGAACTCTATTTAATAAAGCCATTGATTGGTCGAATATGAGAGTCTAGATTGTTGGAGTGAGTGGAGAGAGTATTTAGAGTCACGAGTCTTGGCGTGAGAGTCTTGTGTGTGGGTGTGTGAGTTAGAGTCCTGCGAGTGTTTGTTTTAGTGTGTTTATTGGAGGAAGAAGACAACAAAAAAACTCCAAATGATTTGCTTGAGGAGAAGTCTAAGATAAGTATATTGTATTTTTGTTTAAGTTTAGTTTTATTGTGTAGGCTTGGCTTTTAATATATATTATGTTTTGTTGCGTTATCTCTATGAATTCTGAGTAGTTTTCTTATCTTTTTCCTTGCAATAAGACGTAATCATGTGTGGGAAAAGAATGGTTTAAAGACTTCATTTATTTCAAAATTGTGATGGTGTTTTCACCGGCTCTTACTTTACTTTGCAAACTGGTCATTTGTAATGTTAAAATTTGTTGCGAAACATAATGATTCAGAAAGACTATGATTTCACCCAACTAGTAAATACCACACTAAACTAAGGATGGAGGGGAACTAAGTTTTAGAGGGAGTGCAAATAGATAAAGAGATAAGTTTTGATTGGTATAAAATTGATGTTTTTATGGTGACAGACAAGATTCTTAACCAATTTGGTCTAGAGTTAGAACCTACGGCCTGGTTAGTCTTATAGGGAGGGCTCAACGGGTAATCTGAAAGTGAGAGACTAGAACCTACCCAGCATAACCATATCAATTAGAAACTTACTTTAGATTAGTCAATGTTCTTTATGCACCCGGGAGATGGTAAATAATAAATATGCTCATATTTATCACAATACAACATTTAAACCTTTAAACTTTTGATTCCTACATTGATTATGATCTCTTTGTAAGGGAAAAAATCTTTTCATATTATTTAAACTCCTTTAAACAAATTTAGTTTGAAAATCTACATTTACTTT
>NEWO01000023.1:1970084-2006311 GCA_003013225.1 Phalaenopsis aphrodite | reverse complement strand
CTTCCGAATCTAGACCTTAAGATGCGGCGTATCTTTCTCAGCTCCGGCAAATCACCGCACCGTAAGGCCGCATAAGCCAATCCAGCAGCCGCCTCACGCAGCTCCTCCGGACACTCCCTGCTCCACAAAATATCACAGTAAGCCCATCTCCACCATGAAACCACAGCATAGAAATCAGAAATATTACTTCTGTTTGTGGTCGAGGAAGGCGGGCTTTTTAAGCAGGTGGCAGTAGCTCTCCACTATGTCGAGACCGTCGAGCATATTGCGCTCTTTGATCAGCGTCTCCGCCTGCACATACAACGCAGAATTGATTATGTTGAGAGAAGGGGGAAATAATTAAGAAAGCTGAGAGCTTTGAAAATATTTACGAACGGGGATGAGGGCGCGATCACGGTGGCCGCTGCGGAGGTGTTGGGCGACATCAGCTTTGGCTTCAGCGCAGCGTGTTTGGCTCTGGCTGCGGAGGAGGGCGAGACTGGAGACGGTGATGTCGAGGAGAGTCTCCAGCTTTTGTTCATGACTTGAAGTTCTCCTCCTGCACAGAGCGTCGAGGCAGCACTTCCTCATTTTCCCGCTGTTTAACGGAAGAATAGATGAGACGATTTTCAGAGGCCGTCAAACATTAGGCTGGATTCCGTTCTTATGGATGTCAAATCAGATTGGCCGAACTTTTTTTCCAAGAACTTTTTTTCCGGATTTTGATAATTTTTTTCATTGGATAGGTTTTATTTAGAAGGTGTGAACGAGCCACCGAACACAGCTTATTATGTTCCTCATTGGCCCGACACATAGCTCAAGTTCCTCATTGGGCCGGAAAAAGCCAAACTCATCTTAGAAGAAGACAAAAAGTGACAGAGGAATATTTGGACTTTTAACATTATTTGAAACGTGTATAAGTTAACTTCCTCCAAAGTGAGGCGGCTGCTAATACAATTATGAGATCTGCATATCTTCCATATTTTCGTAGCTCAAAAAGTTCGTCTTTCAATTTTTTCTGTGGTGGTGATAAATCAGGATCTAATATTTCTAAAATATGAATTAATAATTATAAAATTTATCATATTTAAAATTGAAAAATTATCGCTGAACTCTATTTAAAAAATAGAAATTTCCAAATTACAGCTGTTCGAATTTCTTCTGGCCCTACGGCTGCATTCATTTTTCTATTAGTCGTTTTCCACACCCTTTCATAACGTTCAAATGTAATTGATCTTTCTATTGAGCCATTTTCCACACCCTTCCATGAAGCTCTACTTTTCCAGCTTCCAGCTAGATTATGATCCTCTCGTATTAATTAGAAGACATAACTTTTTGTTGGGCCAGTACTAAATTGAACAAGAAAAAATATGAGAACAAGAAAAAACTACTTTAGCCACACCACACAAAAAATTCTACTATGAAAATGAGAAAAGTACTAAATTGCGCTGTTGTGAAAAATGATTGCGAGAAAGCGAAAAATTGACAAGGAAATTGCAAAACAGCAGAGAGACACATATTTACGTGGTTCGACAAATTGTCTACATCCACAAAGTTGCAGAGGATTTTATTACTTTAAGGATAACACATTGTCGATCTTGTCGACTAAAAAGAAGGCTCTTTCTCTCTTCTTCTCTCTCTCCTCACATTCTCTCTTTCTCTCTACCCTTGAGCCACACAGCAGAAGAACACAAAAGGGAGCAACTAGCATTGTGATTCCCTTTCTCTTCGGCCCGTGAGCAAGAATAAAAGCAACACAGAGGGAAGAAGCCACACACATATCGGTGAAGAGAAGATACACACTAAAGAAGAAGTTATGTCCAACAGTGAACTTCTTGCATGCATTTAAATCTTCCTATTCGGCCCAACAAAGGCAAGCCTTAACCGCGAAATCTGGAGGAATCAATCGAGCGGGATTTCGGGCCAAGCAAAAATAACAAGGATTTAATATGTCTTGCCTTAATTCGCGAATCCAGAAGTGGAAGGCGGGAGAGCGGAATCACGGAAAGAAATACATGCATTTAAAAACATTCTAAATATGCAAAATTGTTAATTAGAGGTAGTGGACTGGGCTCCACAATACCCAACAATTATCCCACTTGGAGATTGAAACACTAGCTCCATCGTTATTTTCCTCAAACGTGATATTCTCCACCTCGGCAACTCAAATCCTTTGTCTTCATGCTAGAAGACCAACTGAAGTTGTGCACAGCTTCAGACTCCCAAATGTAACACCTTTAGTCAATAAAAGAGCAGGGTTCTTGCTTCTATAAATTTTCTCAAGTAACACTTGTTCGTCATCTAATAATGGCCGTATGAAGTGATATCTGATCTGAATGTGCTTGTTATAGGACTGAAATGCTGCATTTCTGGCAAGGAATATGACACTCTGCTGTTACCGTAGAGAATGTCATTTTGAACCTCTTTACCTAATTCTTCGAAAAAAATTTGTAGCAATATCATCTCCTTTGCAGCATCTGATACTGCAATGTACTCAACTTTTGTATTAGACAACGAAACTGTCTTCTGTTGATTTGAGCTCCATAACACTGCAGTACCACCAAGGGTATAAACATAACATGTAGTACTCTTTTTGATGTCAATGTCTCCAACTAAATCAACATCAATATAACCATGTACCTCCAAGTTCTTTCCTGAGAAACACAAGCAGGTTTCTGATGAGCCTCTTAGGTATCTCAAGATCCAATACACAACTTCCTAATGTTCTTTCCCTGGATTACTCATGTATCTGCTCACAACTTCCACTACATGGGCAATATCCGGACTTGTGCAAACTATATCATACATAAGTGAATCAATAGCTGAAGCGTAGGGAACCTTACTCATGTGGTCCCGTTCCTCCTCTGACTTGGGTGACTGATTCTTGCCACGTCTGAAGTGAGCAACTTGTTTGGCCTTGTCCATATTGAACCTGTTAAGTATCTTTTTCAAATACTCTACCTATGAAAGCCTCAACGTACCTCAGACTCTGTCTCTGATAATCCTCATGCCAAGAATTTGCTTTGCAGCTCACAAATCATTCATTACAAAGTGCTTTAACACCTGCTTCTTCATATTATTGATCTCAGCAATACAGGCCCCTACAATATGCATGTCATCCATGTACAACAATATAATAATATAAGAACTGTCAAAATCCCTTATGTAGCAACAGTGATATGTGTGACACCTGATGTACCCTGCATTTTGTATAAAATTTTCAAATTTCTTGTACCACTGTCCAGGAGCTTGCTTCAGACTATACAAGCTCTTCTTCATTCTGTAAACCAAATCTTCCTTTCCCTGTACTACAAACCCCTCATACTGATGCATGCAGATATCTTCTTCAAGGTCTCCAAGAAGAAAAGTTGACTTCACATCTAACTGCTTTCGAAATAAATCTTCGGTAGCAACCATAGCCAGTACCATCCTTATGGTTGTGGTCTTCACCACAGGAGTAAATATCTCAGAGTAATCAATGTCCTGCTTCTGCTGAAAGTTTTTTACAACAAGTTTAGTATGTACCTCTTACTGTTATCATGCTCAGTTTTCACCCGGTACACCCACTTGTTGTGCAATTCCTTCTTCCATGGTGAAAGTTTTGTCAGCTCTCATGTCTAATATCCTAGCAGGGAATTCATCTTCTCCGTCATGGCTAGCTCCCACTTGCTAAGCTTTCATCTTGCAATGTTTCTTCATAATCCTGCGATTCTCCGCCATCTGTCAACATAGTTTAAGGTTGGTGAGCAACGCAGTAGAAAACGTCTATTCCTGACTGACCTGTGAACTGTAGCGGTAGCGGTGGAAGGCTTTGAAGTTGACTGTGGAAAAATAGAAATGGGTGCCCTGGACCCATTCTCCTCATCACTTCCATCACTGCCTTGTACAATAACCTCTGGTATATCATCAAGCCTTACCAATGATACACCTTAAAATGTGGTACTTTATATATACATTTTATTCTCATTTTTTAAGGATATTGCACTCTAATGAAATATATTTTGTGTGTTATTTTATTGCAGATACAAAAGATGGAGCTTAAAAAGCAAAAGTAACAAAACTGGAGCAAAAAAAGGTCTAATGGAGCAAAAATTGACCTGACGCCAAGATGTGGCACCTACACACCATGTAGTTACCAAGGATTTATGGAAGGTTGGCGCTTATGCGCCAGAGACAGTTTTGGGTTTTATCCATTGATTTTGGATGAATTTTGAAGAGGTGCATGAATTGACTCTTTGTGATTTTAAGAGCTCTATTTAATAGAGTCATTGGTTGGTTGAATATGAGAGTCTAGATTGTTAGAGTGAGTGGAGAGAGTATTTATAGTCTTGAGTCTTGGCGTGAGAGTCTTGTGTGTGGGTGTGTGAGTTAGAGTCATGTGAGTGTCTGTTTTAGTGTGTTTATTGGAGAAAGAAGTCAACAAAGAAACTCCAAATGATTTGCTTGAGGAGAAGTCTAAGATAAGTATATTGTATTTTTGTTTAAGTTTTGTTTTATTGTATAGACTTGGCTTTTAATATATATTATGTTTTGTTGTGTTACCTCTATGAATTCTGAGTAGTTTTCTTATTTTTTTCCTTGCAATAAGACTTAATCATGTGTGGGAAAAGAATGATTTAAAGACTTCATTTATTGCAAAATTGTGATGGTGTTTTCACCCGCTCTTACTTTATTTTGCAAACTGGTCATTTCTAATGTTATAATCTGTTGTGAAACATAATGATTCAGAAAGGTTATGATTTCACCCAACTAGTATATAGCACATTAAACTTAGGATGGAGCGGAACTAAGTTCTAGTGAGAGTGCAAATAGATAGAGAGATAAGTTTTGATTGGCATAAAATTGATGTATTTAGAGTGGCAGACTAGATTTTTAACCAATTTGGTCTAGAGTTAGAACATAAGGCCTGGTTAGCCCTATAGGGAGGGCCCAGTGGGTAATCTGGAAGTGAGAGACTAGAACCTACCCAACATAGACATATCAATTAGGAACTTACTTTAGATTAATCAATGTTCTTTATGCACCCGGGAGAGGGTAAAGAATAGATATGCTTCTATTTGTCACAATACAACATTTAAATCTTTAAACATTTGATTCCTACATTGATTATGATCTTTTCACAAGGGAAAAGATCTTTTCATATTATTCAAACTCTTTTAAACAAATTTAGTTAGAAAATCTGCCCTTACTTTCTGCCTAAAATTAGAATTAGTAAATATTTAATTTTAACATTTTACAAACATTTTGACACTATTTTCCTAAATAATGAGTTTGCAGTTAGGGTAGAAGTTTTTCTAAGTTGTTATAAAAAATATGTCCTATGCGAGTTCGATACTGAGGTTTTTAAGGAAAACTCTATATTTCTTGAAACAATATTTATACTTGTGTAATATCCCTAATGTGTAAGTCATTAATCAAAATTATAAATTCTATAACATATTTATTTTGCACACTAGCTGTTAAATATAAATTGAGTCAACTTTTTTGTCATCTTTCGGAAATTAATTAACTGTGATATTGCGGGTGGGGCATCAAGTTTTTTGCACCGTTGTCGGGGAAGCAGTTTAATTCAGAAAATTCTACTTAAATTGTAAACTTATTTTAGGAAAAATTTTAGTATTTGCTTGCATATTTAAAAAAATTTAAAAATAACATATATAAAAATTAAAAAAATTATTAAAAATAATAATAAAAAAAAACTTTTGTTGAAAATATTAAAAATATTTTTATTTTTGAGTGTTTTGTTTAATTTTATTTTATGAACTTTTTACTGTTTTATGCGTAGTTCATGATCTGAATGTTTAATACCTTGCGATTATGAGTAAGAACGAACTATAAGAAAAAACCAAAAAATAAAAAAACTTCACAATTTACAAGAAGCAACGAACATATCACATATAAACATTGAAAATCAAACTGCTGAAAATGAACATCATCAAGTACAAAGACCTTTAAGGGATTATTCAAACCATACAACAGATGAAATTCATTTAAGTATACAAACCTCTATTATAGCTGCTAACACATTTGAACTTACACTTGTTATTATCCAAATAGTACAAAATAATCAGTTTGGGGGAAAACCATCTGGAGATCCAAACTTATATCTTGCAAGTTTTCTAGAACTATGTAATACATTTAAATATGCTGGTATATCAAACGACGCTGATAGTCTTAGACATTTTCATTTTTCCTTAAGGGATAAAGCTGAGATGTGGTTAAATTTATTAACACCTAGATCTGTTAGAACTTGGGGAGAAATAACATAAAAATTCTTCGCTATGTAGTTTTGATCTTAAAAAATTGACAAACTTAGAAATGATATTACATCTTTTACTCAATATGAAGATGAGTCAATACACGAAGCTTGGAAAAGATTTAAGGAACTCCTTAGGAACTGTCCACATCATGTTTTGCCAAACTGATTAATCATTCAAACATTTTATAATGGGTTAATAGGATCCATTGGATCTATTATTGGTGTTGTGTTTGGAGGTTCATTAATGTCAAATCATTTGATGAAGTTGTTTCTATTTGTTTTTCTTTTTTTTTTTTTAAAAGGAGTCGTCAGTTTATCAAACGTTGTATACTTCCCTTATTCAAATAAATCTTCCTCCTGAATCATATCAATGATTCGAAGAGGTGAGGAACAAAATAAAAATGAAAATAATACAAAATGACAAACAAGAGAAAAGTCAAAACTTGGAGAGTCTGTGTACAATAAACCTCTCAATAATATGTCAAGTATGTCTGCCCAAACAAGATCGGGCGGAAACACCTTGAACCAATATCCGTGAAATTATTATATACGTAGACTATCCATAACAAGAGAGTCGTGTGTATGTAGTTGTTCTGGGGTCAAGAGCACTCACAAAGGAACATATTTCTACTAGTTAATTACATCTCGGGTACACCCGAGAATACTGTCGATAAAAGGAGTTTCACTTGTATTATCATGAACCTGGGGTAATAAGTCATCAAAGTAAGGTTATTCTGTGTGAGAAAGTTCTGATACTTTAAAACTCACACTAATGGTTTGTTTGGCGCAGCTGCAGCTTCTCAGTTTTTCAGCTGCAGCTGCGCTGCCCCAGAAAGTTGCTGCGGGGAAGCTGACTGTTTATTTGGTGCAGTTGTGTGAAAACAGTTATGTGGCAGCTGTTTCTGAAGAAATGAACGAGCTGCCCCTGTTTGGTAAAACTGTTTAAAAAATTTATGTTTATATGTAAAAAATTTAAATGTGTAATTGTGAATCGCATTTGTAATAAATATATTTTATGGAATATGGTAGTCAAACAATTAAGACATCTCGAGTTTGCTATATAAATATTAACGTCAAATCACTATTAATCAGGCTGAGCATTGTAGCAAAAATCATGATTTGAACTAGTTCAGTTTCAACCACAGCATAATTATGAAAATTAATCTGTTAACACTAGCAATACCCTTTCAGATATAATTTGATACCAAAGCATTATAAATGTAAAATTGAACTTTGTGTTATACATGTGAATACCTAGGAATTGTGTGGTGTGCATGTAAATTTCCCTTCCAATTTTTATCTATTGGAATGATATTATTGAATTGTACATATTATTGAAACTTTGTGTTATACAAGGTCATTAGTGCTATCGATTTATTTAAGAATTTCATCATTTTGTTGAATGTTTTTTTTAAAAATGCTTTTTGTTCTTGTGAATTTACCATTGATCTCCATACATTAGGTTCCGATAAAGTGGCCAGAAAGTCGAGATGAAGTTTGGAAAACAAACATACCTCACACTCATCTTGCACATGAAAAGTTTGATCAGAACTGGATGGTTGTGGAAGGCGACAAGATACATTTTCCTGGTGGTGGCACCCATTTTCATTATGGAGCTGACAAGTATATTGCCTCAATTGCAGATGTATGCTACTTTCTTATCATCTCTATTTTTGCATTAGATATTAAAATTCTAGAAAGTCCTTTTGTTGGTTTCTTTTGAATTGTTTTAATGTTTAGTGATTCATTTAAGCAAACTTATTTGGTTGATTTGTTAAACCTTGGCAAATTTTTCATTACCCCAAAGAATATCCTTCACAGTTTGTTTTTTTTTTTAAGGTAAACAACAATGGAATTCCATTTTATTTTACTCTGCTCTACAGATGCTGAACTTTCCAAATAGCAAAATAAACAATGACGGTAGATTGAGAACAGCCATGGACGTTGGTTGTGGAGTTGCAAGCTTTGGAGGATATCTTCTCTCTTCTAATGTTATAACAATGTCTTTGGCTCCAAATGATGTACATCAAAACCAGATTCAATTTGCTTTAGAGAGAGGAATTCCTGCCTTCCTGGGTGTTTTAGGGACATTGAGACTCCCTTTTCCTAGCAGGTCATTCGATCTTGCTCATTGTTCCCGTTGCAGGATTGACTGGCTTCAACGAGATGGGATCCTTCTGCTAGAGCTTGATAGACTTCTTCGGCCAGGAGGTTTTTTTGTTTATTCATCACCTGAAGCATACGCACAGGATGAAGATAATTTGAGAATATGGAGTGAAATGAGCTCACTGATAGAGCACATGTGTCGAAAAATTGCTGCAAAACAAAACCAGACAGTTATTTGGGCCAAACCTCTAACAAATGATTGTTACATGGATAGACTGCCAGGTACTAAGCCTCATTTGTTGCAAAATGTGGAATATGAGAAAGTAGGCCTCTTTGCTGGAAATAAGGCAATAATTTTCATAACAATAGGGGACACCAATCTCTTTTTTGTCTTTTTTTTTAATTTAGTTTTAATCTTTTTTTTTTACATCAATCCATTCTCTTATGTGTTCTCATGTTGTAAAAGTGAGATTTTTAATGAGAATTCAATCATTTGCTTGTTTCTTTTATTTGGTGTCTCTAAAGTCATCTGTAGGAGAAAATATTGTGTATAAAGTTCGAATGCAAAACTATGTTCAAACAACGGACGTGATGCATTGGATGGAGTGGAGGAAAAAAAAATTGCCCCCGATATATTGCATCCATTGTCTAGACGTAGCTTGCTCCCGACGTATTATTTTTTCCATCTGTAGAGTGATATTGTTAGTTAGAAATAGCCATGGTGCTTAGGAGTTGAGAAGAAGATTCCTAGCTTATATAATGCTAAAAGAAAAATTTGTATAAAAATATAGACGAAGTTATGAGGACGATATTTTTCAATTGTAGTGAAACAGTATTCTAGATTGATTTTATTTAAACAATTGTGATGTCAACAATAAAATTAAAGGTTCCAAAAGAACACAGAAATAATATAGCCAATTGTGAGACATCTAAATACAATTCATAGAAAACAACAGAATAGATAAATATGAAGTTGAATAAAAATCAGTGTAGCAATATTTTTAATAATATTCAACTAATAAATTCTCAAATTCTTCATTCATAGGCATACTATCTCATCAGTAATTTGTTCTCTCAACTCTGTCATCTCGTTTGCACCTTCCCCATCTACAGTGAAGGCAATGGAAGCCTCGGTCTCTTCATCTGTGAAAGACTGACCTAGCCGGTATTCAAATGCTTCTGAAGGCACATTTTCTTCATTCTCTTCCGCAAAATGGAAGTCGATATCGCTACGTGAATGATTTCTTCTTATATAATTATGAAGAGTCATTGTAGCAAAGACGATCTGTACATGCTTCGAAAAATTATAGGAAGGCATATCACGGAGTATCACCTATTTTTTTTTCCAGACACCAAAAGTCTTCTCAATTACACCACGTAGCGATGAATGTCGTTTATTAAACATTTTATTTCTTCCTCGTGTGACATTACTTACACGTGCGAAGTCTGACATGTGATATCTCGTATCAGGAAATGACTTTAAATACCATCAACCAAGTAATACTTGCCTAATAAATGAAACAATTAGTATGGAAATTCTGAGGGTTTTGGGATCCCAAGTAATAATTGCCTAATAAATTGAACAATTCGTATGAGTTCGATCCCGAGCGTACCTGCAGGTGGATGTGGAAAGTTGCTATTGGGATCCCGTGTCGCAGATTTAAACACTCGACTGTCATGTGCGCTGCCCTCCCAGCCACAGCCATAACAAAAGTGAAACACATGTTAAAGTCGCAGACGACCATGACATTTTGGCTTGGGCTACCACAACGGCCAATAAATGTCACCTTATCACTATTTGGTATACGTGCGTCAACATGTGTTTCATCAATCGCGTCGATGCAGTCCTGATGATAAATGTTAGGTTTTACATATCATTGCTGACCATTACAAAGTTAACTATAATGCATCTGAGAGAATACCTTAAAAAATGGCATATATCGTGCATCACGTGTTATCTCAACGGGTATTTGCTCAAACTTATAATATGAAGGTTTGATGACATGAGAGGACAAGCTAATAAGTGCCCTCAATCCGATTGAGAAATATCTGTTTATTGTTTCTGATGAGTGTTGAAATCGCTCCATTACTCATCGTATGGACTCATTTTGAGATAATATGAACAGTGTTATTGCGAGCACTTCACGTGGATTGGTCCTCGAAGATCCATGAAGACCGTTAGATCCTACGAGTAAGTCCAGAAGATCGATAAATATTGTCTGACTCATTCGAAACATATTAAAAAATCGTGTTGGGTGCCCCGCAAGCAACTCTCCAACCCATTTTTCGTCAATATAAGAAGATGTCATGCATGGCGACCGATCAATGTAACATCAAATATATTGACGTCAGAAACATTTATCTCCGCTTTCTTCTACGTGTATCCATGTGGGCCTCCATCTGTCTTCTTCTACTTGCATTCATAGTGATGGGTATCCCTAAATGTTTCTTCTAAACAATTATCATTTATATAAGAGTTGGTGACAATAGAAAAAAAAAGAAATGTTTGCAAATAATTCTGAAGGTACAAAAGAGTTCCCAAGCACAACTTTAGAAAAAAAAATAGAAAATGCAGTGTAAATGTTATTGTGATGAAAAATATAAAAAATATCAATTGTTCAAACGATTATAAAAACGACGAATATATGTCACCCTGCGGGTGACAGACATCTGCACAAAGAAATCCCTATGGACCATGTCCTCTAGCAATTCTGCTGCGAATAGATACAACTCTTCATCTGCATAAATTTCAGCTGTAGCACTTAGGATTTCAAGTGCCTCCACGATTGTGCTTGAATGAGAAGCCTGAAATTCTGCTTTGAAACATGAAACTGCCTCGAATAGCTCGTTTCTGAGGGAAGAAACGCCAGATTTTCTTTTATCAACAACTCTCGGACGTTTGGAACAGGAAATAGTTTCATATTCGTTCTGCTCTGGGCTGGGGACGTCAATGAAATCAACTGAACCTCCAGGGGTTCCCAAATTCACGGCATTACCAGCGAACTCTATCTCACTTGAGCTACATGCATAGTTCTCTGTCGCAACTACTCCCTCAAACATGCAGTCTAATTTCTCCTCCAATTCAGGCTCAATTCCAGAAAGATTAAACTTTTTGCAGCAAACACCAACTTATAGAAATTGATAGACGCCTAAATTAGAACAAAATAGAAAGTTACAAAATAAAGAAGTTTACAAACAAAGCTCACCGCAAGTCTTTCAGCCCACCATTCCTCAGGCGAATCAACTGTTCGCTTCACTGGATCCCAACCAAGACCGGTAGAACCCCTTTTCAATTCCTTCCAAATTTTTCATTCCTTCTTCATTTGGTCTCACTTGTTCTTCATTTGCAACCTGTCATATTCTCTGCCTGTATATTCCTTGAAACTTTTTATAATATTTTGTCACTTTTGTTTATAGAAATTGGTTGTTGGTCTATTTCCCCGTTCAATCTCTTTAATACAAAGATCACAAAATATTATTTTCATATCTTTTTCCCACAATGCGGATGTAGAAACCTCTTTAGGCATACTATCCATGTTATTACTATAACAAAAATATAAAAAATATTAATGAATATAAATTGTGAACTGAAAATTGAACAGATCACGATTCAATCAAAACTAGCAACCTTGAACATACATTAGTTTCAACTGGAAAAAAAAATATAATTAATTCTTTTTTCTTTTTGGTACTACCAAGATAGACTTAAATAAATTATGAAGGAGAACATGACAATTTACCTTTGATCGAGTAATGGTGCACTTGTATCTGTTAAATGACAGGATTTAATAAGTCTATGATTTAACAGCAAAATGGATAAGAATGCAGAAGAAAACAGAATCATACAACATCCAAATAAAAAAAACCATCTCAAGCAATCAAGCAATATCAATATGCTTCCAGCTTACTTACATTATTAATTTTGGGAAAGCTAATAAAAAAACTAACAAGAAGGATTGCAAGTTAAAAAGCGTCTTTTATTGTGACAAATCATTTAACAAGTTATTTTTATCCTACTTAGGAAATCACCATGTTATCCAGCTTGATATTTCTCACTGAATCAAGAAAAGGTATTTTTCAAAATATCCCAAAGATACTGACTACAAGCTGACATGAGTTCTTGAATTCTTTCTGAGAACATAAGCTCACCGCAAGCAATATCTAATATAAAATACTTCAAACGCTGGTAGGTTCTGCCTATATATATGCCCTAAATATGCCTGCATTGTTGCATGCTATGTTCATCAATGATTGAAAATCAGTTTTAACGAACATCTCGCCCCCACAAGAAGGGTAGAGCTTTCAGATCGTGCAATAGGATGCCAAAATAGGGCAGGGTTACAGTAGTAATGAGCTAAAACATATATAAGAGAAAAATACCTGAATGGATAGTGATCATACTATGCCACCATGCCCCTTGCCAATCGTTTTGTGCATAAGAACTGTTTCCTGAGACATTTTTTTGATAAAGGTGCATACACAATGAGCACATAAACCCAAAATAGTTGTCAAAAAATACATCATTAGCATTGATGGTTCATATTTATTAAGCCCTTTACATCCATTTAAGTTAACTCAATTTTATTCAAGCCTTTTCGATGGGCGATAAGCCATGTAACCTTTCCTAAGCACTTCTTGCTTTCTAATAGTTACAGTCATTTTAGCTCCCAACTTTATGGTACACCCCATGGAATAAGCCAAAATAGGCAAAGCTATTTCATACTAGAGTGCAGATAAATAAGCAGAAATACAAATAAAAAATTTCACATGCTCATTACTAAAGTTTATTTGCATTTTGAAAATAAAATACAAAGCCTGCCTTTCAATCATTCGCAATTTTCTGGGAGGTATATTTTAGATTTAGCTAACAATACTTTTAATACGATATTTTCAGTAACTGCAACTTTCATAATATCTCAATGTAACATCCAAATTATAAAATGCATCTACAAGTACTTTTCTTTTTAAACATCTTAGTGTCTCGGATTTATACAGCATAGGCGATAAAATGCAAAGCTAGATGATAGAGTCTTCAATTTATGGGCTGTCGTATAGCTGAATGCCAAAATAAACAGGCTAACAAGTAGTGTAACATTGTAACAGACGACCAAATAGAAATGGTTCTAATCATTTTCATAAATCCCTATGGATGACGATAGAAATCACAGTTACAAAAGCAAAACTGTTGAAATTAAATTTATAGGTGCTACAAACAATAGATGGGAAGGCATAATAAAATATCGCTCCCTCAAATTTAGGCAGGCTTAAAGTAGCCCTTATTATAAGAAAAATACAATTACAAGAAAAACAATGTAGCTAATCTAAAAATGGTACATAGCTTTAAATATTAACAAGATTAATACAAATGCAATAGGAGGTTGAAATCTCTTAGTATAGTATAGAAGAAATGAAAGATCATCAGATTGATGAATGAGACCATGAAAAAATTACAAGGCCGCTGCTAAAATTGTAATCTAGTAGTAGATTGTTTTTGTGCTATAATGAGTGTTGATTCAACATGACCAGTGATGCCGGCCCAAAAAATTGAGGATTCATAATTTACAAGTTACTATTAAATCAGATAACTTTCTATAAGCAAAATTCGAAGACAATCAAATTGAAGAGTAATTGATGATGAAATGCTCAAGAATATCTAAGAATTTAAAGAAAAACCTGAAATAAATAAAATCACGCAAATCAAATTAATTTTCACAAATCAAACTTATGGAGTGCGCTTTTTATCATTATTAAATGAACTAAAAAAATTAATAGAAGATAATGAGATGAAATAGAATAAGAAATGGGATTGAGAAAAATTCGAGTTTCACATTGGCAAAATGAGATGAATTGACCCAAAATTAGCCGTCACACTTGTACTATACTCAAATGAAGCACATATTCAATTTGCACATATAAGCTAAAAGCTGGAAAGAATTTTTGTTAAAATCATAAGTTTAGAATTAAATACTTGAAATCATTATATGTAGACTTCTCACAGCCTAGATTAGTGGATAAGGTTGGCACAGGATCAATCTAAATTTAAGTGGAAGTAATCTTAACCAAAAAAAATTCTGCACATCTTGCAATTCAAAATCCAAGAAAAAGCATAAGAAAAACATTGAAGAAAATAGTTCATTTCATAGTTAAATTTGCAGATTATAACAATATGTTACATCAAATCCAAGGAAACATAACCAGAAAACGATCTCGATAACAACATAGCTAAAGCTATCAATCAGAATCAAACACTCGCGATAACGAAACAACTGATCTCTTAAAATGAGAATAGCATTTCAATAGCCGGAGAAATTGATACCTGCTAGTTTGGCTCTCCTCCGCTTCAGCTGTGAGTCTTGAGGTTCTCGCTTGGCTTTCGGCCGAGGAGCGATGGAGGAATGGGCGGAGGAGCGACAGCCGGAGGAGCGATGCAGGAAGGGCAAACGAGTGAGACAGCGAGGGCACGAGGTTGGGAAGAAGAAAGGGCTCGAGGAAGAAGAACTCACGCGGGAAGAAGAAGGGAACGAGGGTTTTTGGCGGGGCTCGGCGGGAAGAAGAAAGTAACGAGGGATTTTGGCGAGGCTCGGCAGGAAGAAGATAGGGCTCGGCAAGGAGAGAGGAACGAGGGTTTTTAGCGGGGCAAAAGGATCCATTTCGCAAGCTAAAAGCTCTGTCGTGGGGTGAATATAACTTTCGGCTTTTCTCCCGCTTTCCGCGACGCTGCGAGCCAAACGCCTGTTTTCGCGATTCGGGGCTGCGAAGCCGCGAACAAGCAGCCCCAAAAGGACCCTAAGCCATCGGACAGAGAGTAAGTAGCTCGCATCACGGTTCATCAGCATACAGAGCCCACAGAATAATTGTAATCATCTTGATGGGGATATCCAAACACGTCAAAGCATGTATAGGCCATAAGGGCAGAGGACAAATCATCGAATCCCAAACGAGCGACAACTCATCGACATCGGGCCGGCAAAATGATATCAACGAAATCAAAGAGTGACAGGGCTCGAAGAGGCTCAACAATAAGAAAGTAGAGTAATCCTAGAAGGTAGAAGTGACTGGGTAGGGTACCACGGACATGTAATCTACAACTACTAAGAACCTAAATCTACTCAGTAGTGAAGGTAGTCAACCTAATTCGTCCTGAGATCCCCGGTCAGCAATCCGAGAATTGCATCGTCCACGGGGACATTGGTATCGCTAAGGTCAGAGAAAAGAAACAATATTCTATGACTATAAGCTGGAGCTCCAAGATGTGGAAATTATACATGCCGAAGTGGCAATGATGCCTCAAGAAAGAAGAGAAGGGGAGGTTTAGCTACAAACCTAGAAACGCTCCAAACAAAAGGACTTACACTCATTTTGTATTAAAGAGTTTTTTAACACCCTAGACGCACTAGATAACCACCTATAAAGGTATGTTGGGCCAGTCAGGTGGAGAAGTACAGGGACTTCTCCTCAGGGACATGCAAATATGAATGTAGTTATTTTGAGCGGTTCTTAAATATTGCAAAGGCTCTATTATATGAGTTGGTTGATAGCCATGCAAGCAACCTATTTAAAATCTAGCCCGAAGGCCATGCAAGAAATAAAGGTGCACTTTAAAATCCTGAATGTTTTAACCCTAAAATTCATTTATCTTAAATGTTTTATTATGATTTTGTAAAAATTTTATAATTTTAGAGCCCTTAAAGAGCCAAAATTGCATTGTGATTCCCAGACAAACCACAAAAAAAGAAACAAGTAAAACACATGAAGGCATGCAATAAGGCAGAAAAACAAGCCAAATCAAATAAATAAGAAAGGTCAGTGTCGCTGGGTCGGCAACATATCCCAGAAAAGAAAAAAGGCAATAAGACTTCGTATATATATGTCCAGTCCTAATTCTATACATCAATATAAAAATGCAGAATTAAGATATGAGACACGAGCATCAGCTCCTGGTCCCTCCACATGGTTCCCACACCAAACGCCTCAGAACTTGTGCTCGTATCTTATTTCTGCTACATGACTCTCATAGACTCTAAAAGTACATAAGAAAAATAAAAGACCCAATCCTGCAAGAAAACAGAGTTAGCGAGAGAGCTTACATGCATATAACGTATAATGATTCATGCTTTATAAGTGGGGAAGCTAAATAGCACCTGCAAGAAAATATTAGAAATCATCACTTGCTCTCCCATAACGGTACCTGTGTGTGTGCATATAAGTAAGCATGACTCTCTACAGAAAAGCACCCTAACACACTACCATACATATCAAGCATGCAGTCACACCACAAGCACAATGCGAAAGAAGGATACCAGGCTAGAACAATCAATTCAACAAAGAACAATATCCAAACATTAAAAAACTACCTAGCAACCTAAATCTGAACTTAGCACACCATCTAACGAAAAGTGTCATAACCTAGTACCTAAGTGCACAGTGTCAGTCTCCGACTACCATATGACTTTGACAGGTCGTCACATCGACTCTATCCTAAGGATCCAAAGGATCTAAAGGGTGTCACCGAAAGATGGATTTTAAAGATTTGGCCTCACATATGACATATTTTGCTACATGCATACTTTTAAAAATATGACTGATGTAGTAAGTAAAAATATAAATTTTATATTTCAGAATAAGGACCATTAAATGCTAGCTCATAACATGTAAGGGAGACACGAGTTAGATTCTTTGGATCCTTAGCACAGTCATACTCGTGTCAATTTCGATGACTTAACTCGCATTGCTCACCGGGATCAACCCAGAAAGCAAGGCTCGTTAAGGCATCGTGACCGACACAGGGTCACTCACATACTGAGCAGAGCAAGCCATCGAGACAAATGGGTAAGCACACAAACATGCAAAAAGCCCACATTATGATTGTCTGACTAAAGTACGAAACAACCATAAATGACACCCACAAGGGCGAACACACTCATCATGCAAAATGCAAGTAAGCTACATGCAACATGACACACAAAAATGGGATGTACATGTACAACATACTACCTATAAAGAGGAATTACGTCTGCACGTGGACCCAGTGCATCATACGACTATCAGACACCGACTACAAATGAGTTTGCATCGAGTAAAAGGATACCTATAAAGAAGATTTACACCTTACCCGAGAGGCACTCACCAGTCACATATACAAACATGCAAAATATGAAACAAACATACGAAAAGCGCACCAAAGTGGTGAGGGTGAGTATATCATGACGGTAGTGACTTAAAAAGAGCGGGCATGCCTTGAAGGCAGCGTCCCAAAAGATGGGTGTGCTGATGAGGCAGTGACCCAATGATGAGCATGTCGTGATGGTAGCAGTCCGACATATGGGTATGACGAAGAGGAAGTGACCCGAAGATGGGTATTGCGTGGCGGCGGTGACCCGAACAAAAGGGCATGTCGAAGGGGCAGTGGCGGGGCACGACGTGGCGGCAACAGCCCGAACAAAATGGTATGTCAAATGGGCAGTAACCCGGAGATAGGCATGTCGTGACGGCAGCGACCCCTATACAGGCATGTCATGACCGCAGTGACCCAAACAAAAGAGCATACCAAGGAGGCAGTGACCCGAAGTGGGCATGTTGTGATGGCAACGGCCCGAAAAAATTGGTATGCCAAGGAAGGCAGTGACCTGGAGGAGTGCATGTCGTGACAACAGTGACCCAAACAAAAGGGTATGCCGAGAAGACAGGGATTTGGAGGTGGGCATACCGTGATAGTAGCAGCCAAAATAATAGGGCATGTCGAGGGGATAGTGATATGGAGGTAGGCATGTCGTGACGTAGGAGCCGAATAAAATGGTATGTCAAGGAGGTAGTAACCCAAAGATGGGCATGTCGTGGCGGCAGCGACCCAAACAAAAGGGTATGCCGAGGGGGTAGTGACCCAGATGAGAGCATGTCGTGACGGTAGCGACCCGAAAAAAATAGTATGTCGAGAGGGCAGTGACCCAAAGGTGGGCATGTCGTGGCGGCAGTGGCCTGAACAAAAGAGTATGCCAAGGGGGCAGTGACCCGGAGGTGGATTTTGATACACCAAAAATATAAGCAATTTTTTGTATACATTTTATGCTTAATTTTAGTGATATTGCACTTTAAAGAAAAATATTTTCATATATTGTTGCAGATATATTGATTTTAGGTACTTGGAGCAAAAAAGAAGCAAAAAGAAAGAAATTCGGGGTTAAAATGCAAAATTTTCAGATTATGGTGCCAAAGGCTCAATTTTTTAGAGAAGAGGCGCCAGCAGCCAGAGAGGTGCGTTGAACTTCGATAAACAGGCACCAGAGGCTCCAAAACAGGCGCCAAATACGATTTTGGACGACTTTGTGGCAATTTTTGGCTATTTTGAGATGTTCTAGAAGGCTATAAGTAATTCAAACACCCCATAGAGTAGTTCAATGCACCTAGACACTTAGAGAAAGTTCTAAATGAAGAGATTTGTCTCTTGGATGAAGGAATTTGTCTCTTGATGTGAAGAGGTGCCTCTTAGGAAAAAGGGGGGATTTTCGAATTCTTTATGAAGAGAGGTTGGTGCCACTTTCAATGTGGTGGTAGTAGTGGTGGTGTGTCCGGTGGTGCTTTGTGTGAGTCTTGTTTTTATTTTGGTGGAGAGCATTTTCTTGTAGAGTTGTGAGAGGAGAATGAAGGTGAGAAGTTTCTTCTTCATTGCATTTCTAAGAGAGAATTGAGTGTTTCAAAGGAAGTTCAAGGGATTTGTTTAAGGAGGAGTTTGAGATAAGTTGTGTTCTTTTCTTTCTTGTTTTTGTAAACTTGTTTTTATATATATAATTCATGTTTTATTGTGTCCTCCTCGTGAATTCTGAATAGTCTTTTTTGTCTTTCTCCTTACAATCATATATGGTTTTGTGAATAATTAATATTGTTGTGTAAGATTTTAAATGTCATTAAATTGTGATAATTGATCTTCATTTACTTTTCGATCTGGTCAATTGAAATATTAAAATTTATTGAGGAACATACGATCCAAAAAGGCTATGCTTTCTACAACAAAGTGAGAATCAAATTCAATTTTATAGATGAGAATGTAGTACATGGAGTTAAGTGCAAATAAATAGAAAAATATACTTTGATAGGCGTAGAATTGGTGATTTTTACTGTGACAGGCTAAAATTTCCAATTTGAAACAGTTGTTTGGAAACTAAATCGAGATGTTAGCCCTCAGGCAAGGGGACGTTGGAGCTCTGGAGTGAGAGTCGGTATCCTCCCAGCCTAACTAAGGATTTAGGGACTAAACACTGGATTAGTCAATGTTCTTTATGCACTCGACAGAGAGTAAAGAGAAAGATTGCTCCTATTTGGCACAATACAAATTTTGTATTTAAATAATTTTAATTACTTCACTAACCATAAAATTATTGTAAAGGGGAATGATGTTTTCTTAAATTTGAACTCTTCGTTACAAAAATATGTTTAGTCTTAGTAAATTTAACTTTTAAATTTAGAAAATAATTTAGTTAAATCAATCTTTTAGTTACATTTCCATTAGCATACATTAACCTTGCTTTCGATTTGTTTTTCTTACTTTAGTTTTTTGTAGTTTGAATATTGTGTTTTACATTATTACCATAAAAATTTCCACCTCCATGTGAGATCGATACTTATGACTCCATTAGAGCCCTTTATTACTTAAGCGATACATATATTTACGTTTACAAACTAGTGATTATTTTAAACTAAGAATATATATATATATATATATATATATATATCACTAGGAATTGCAGCCTAAAGATTTTATAAGATAAATTAGTGTGTTACAATAAAGTTGTGCCTCACATCAAGTATTTGTGGTATTGTAGGGGAATTAAATTGACATAAAATAAGTAGAAAAACAAAACACACCAAGTTGCGTGCATCAAGTTTTTTGCACCGTTGTCGGAGAGGTAACAGTAATTAAGTCTAATTAAGTTAGATTTAATTATGGTTTAAATGTTGTTTAAACCTAATGTAAGTAAGACTTAAGAGTTAATTAAGTTTAATTTAGACTTAATTAGAGTTTAAAGGTTGTTTAAGCCTAATGTAAGTAAGGCTAAAGGGTTAATTAAGTCTAACTGGGGTTAGACTTAACTATGATTTAGGGTTAATTAAACCTAAAGTAAGGTTTAATTAGGTTAATTAGGTCTAAATAAGGTCTAATTATGCCGCTCCAACCTCCATAACTTGGCAGCATTGTCTCATGTTCATATCACCATTTGTATGTCATTAAAGAAGACGTTTCTTTGCTTTCAATTACAAATTACAAATATGGAAGCCTAATAAAGTCTTAACGTTACCGATTATAAATGCATGCTACGATCCATGCTTTTATATTGTTTTTGTTCGTTTAGTGAATTAAATATATGGAAACAGTGCTTTAGCTTTGCGGGAAAAGAAGGCATAAAATGGCGAGCAGGCTTTTTTTTGTATGGACGCGTGCGTTGAAGCTGTGTTTGTATTAGATAACAGATTAAAAATTAAGAGATTTAGGGAGGCCATAAAATTATATCATATTCCATCTTTTATGGGCTGCAAATCGTTCAGATTGAATACCTCCAAATGTAGAGAAAATATTAAGGTCCAATGATAAGAAGCACAAAAGCATCGAGCCAAACAAATACCTCATCACAACTATCATATTTATTAATACATCTACATAATGATTCCATGAATACAAATGGCATAATAACTAAGAAACAATAAGCACAAAATATGCAATTAATACATTATTACTGCATCAAAACCCAACAGATGAGCAGGATCAAATCTACATAAAAAATGTTGCATGCCTGCAACTACTATCCAATGTATATATTAATATATATCATCTTCGAGTCCTGACAGAGAAAGAACTGGCCCTCGACAAAGAATTCCGCTCAGCCTCAACCTTCTTCTCAAAACCATTTCCTGCGAGCCTGTTTCCTTTCTTTGAAGCTTCCACCACTGCTATAATGGCCATCTCATTCACCTCTTCAAGCTCATCCTCCTTATCTCCATCTTCGTTTTTAGAGTCTAAATCGCCCATTTTGCCTTTCAAATCCATCTCTCTCAGTCCTGCAAAGCTCTGAGCTCTGTTCATCGGCACCAAAGCCTTGGAGGCGAGCCTCATCAGTTCCTCATCACTATCACTACTCTCATCAATTTCGTTCTGAATCTCTTTGCCTCTCGGATTCTCCAAGTCATGTCGGAGAGAACTCACCTTCCTGGCTCTGCAGCCGAGGTCTATGGAACTGCAGCATGAAGCTGAAGGAAATAAGCAGTTCTCTGGCTTCTGCTTGCCTGGATTGCTGGAATGATTTATAATTCTCTCTGATTCTGATCGGTAGAGTTCTACAGCGGTTCTGGCTGCGGCTGCTGCATAGGCTGCGGACTCGAAGGCAGCTAGCGCTGCGCTTCCTGCATCCTTGTACTTCTTCTGAGCCATTATTTCGAGCTTTTCAGCTCCCAGGAGGTCGTGAAGATCACAGGCGGTGCATGGTAAATCCATTGCTGCTTTGGCCTGCTGCTTCTTCCTCTGAAGGTTGGGGTTCTGAATCAACTAAATGTTTGTTAAGATTTTAGGATGTAAGAATGGATGGTGATCTGATTCGTATGAAGTTTAGGTTATCACCTCTTCAGTTTCCACGGGAGGTTCGGCTAGTTCCACCTTGATGCCTTTCTCAATGGCTATTTCTTTCGTGACTTTGGCCCTGATTTCCAGGCTTGGCTGTCTTGTAGAAAACTTCTGTACCAACTGAAAATAATAATAATAATAATAAAGAATTAAACAAATTATGATTAATATGACATACAAAACAGTGGTCAATTATTTTGTATTTACATATCTGAGGTACAAATTTTGCTTTTCATATTTATATAAAGTAAATCCTACAAATCAGACGAAGAATACCATCATTTTAATGAGAAATTAGTGTATCAGGAGTTTTGATATAGTTTTACATATGAACTTCAATCAGGATCTGTCAGATGTACAAGTATGAGCCCAAAACTGCATGAAGACTCTTTATGCAATAATTTTTCAATTTTAACCTCTTAAAAGTGAAGTACATACTCACTCCTAAGTAAAGCAGCATCTGTGTAAAACTTAAAATTTAAGTGTTAGATATGTAAATATATAGAAATTGTGTGATATGTATGTAAATCTTTGATTTATTTTTTATCTTAAGGTTTATTGTTGATTTTTTTTTTTAATTATGGCTTATTCTACATCATCAAAAATCATTTTGATAGAAGAAAAAGTTAATAATAATGGATCAAAAAAAATTTTTCCTCGTGTTTGTAATCATCTTTATATATTCTTAAGAACAATTCCGAGATAAATTCTGAGTGCTTTTCCTTCAGAATTTATTATCTCCGGTGGATGTATGATTAAGCAAATGATTGAACCAAGTTAAGCTTCGGTAGGACTTACTTACCTTACCACTGACGCCGCAATTATTGCGCAGCTCCGCAGCCGCAGTCGTGAATTCCTTTCCGAATCTAGACGTGAAGATGCGGCGTATCTCTCTCAGCTCCGGCAGATCACCGCAGCGTGAGGCCGCAAAAGCCAATCCAGCAGCCGCCTCACGCAGCTCCTCCGGACATTCCCTGTTCCACAAAATATCACAGTAAGTTCATCTTCGCCATGAGACCGCTGCATAGAAATCAGAAATATTACTTCTGGTTGTGGAAGAGGAATGCGCGCTCTGTAAGCAGGTGGCAGTAGCTCTCCACCATGGCGAAGACATCCAGCGTATTGCGCTCTTTGATCACCATCTCCGCCTGCACATACAACGTAGAATTGACCAAGTTGAGAAAAGGGAAAAAATAATTAAGAAAGCGGAAGCTTTGGTGAAATTGACGAACGCGGAGGAGGGCGCGATCACGGTGGCCGAGGAGGAGGAGTTGGGCTACATCAGCTTCGGCTTGGGAGCAGCGAATTTGACGCTGGGTGCGGAGGAGGGCGAGGCGGGAAACGGTGAGGCCGAGGAGTGTCTTTAGTTTCTTTATGTCACGTGAGGTTCTCCGGCAGAGCGCGTACAGGCAGCAGATCCCCATTTTTCTGCTGTTTGATGGAAGAATAGGGGAGAAGCTCCGGCTCCCCGTGCAGACCTTCAGAGGCCGTCTTTAACGTCAGGGCGGATTCCATTTTATAGATGCCAAATCAGATTGGAGGAAAACAATTAATAAAAATCTTTTTTTTTCTGAGCGTAGTGATGAGTGTGTTTTGGTTGTTAAACGCAGAATGAATGTATGATTGTGCAGAATGGCTCATTTTTAATCATTTTATTTTAAGTTGATCTAAATTATTTATATTAGTGATTCTTTCTATTTATTTAGATTATTTTTAGAGATAATCGCATTCAGACCACTCGACACATTGATTTTTACAAATTAACCACCGAATTGAGTTATTATTTATTAATGCTAAATGTTCAAATTTGATATTTTTTTTTTCATTTGATTGTTTGGTTTTTGCTTAGAAACTTTAAAGTGAGGGTGTAAACAAGCCGGATATGAGCGAACATAGAACTTAATCATGTTTGGCTCATATAAAATATTTTTTGTTCTAAATGAGCTCGTGAAAAATTTGATCGTGTTTGGCTCAATATAAATTTGAATTAGCTCATCTTCGGCTCAAATTTATAAAAAGCAAAAGTTTGTGAGGAGACGAGCTAAAGATGCGTTTAGGGGAGCTTGTGCGTTTTAGGATAATCTGCTTATCCTGAAACGCGACCCATGAAGGGAAAGCAGGATTCAGCCCGCGGCCTAAGTTTAGTGTAAAAATTCATGTATTTTTTGATAAGCTGACGAAACACGCAAACCAATCAGTACAACGGTGCCAGTGCTTATAAGCTGCCTCAAATGGGAAGTTAGTTTCTGTTTTAAATAGATCTTTTCTCAAAAATTTTCCTTTCATTTTCAATATGGGACTAACGGTCGCACCCCGTCGTATTTATGTAGCTTTTGTGGGACATTTACAGGCATACCACTCAAATAGTAAGTATTTAAATACATAAACCTAAACTTCTATTTTTTTTATTACGTCGTCCCAATAATTTTTAAAAATAATTTAATTTACTATTTTTTAAGTACATATTAAAAACTAATATGCAAATTATATAAATAAATAGTATTATTTAATTATTTTAAGTTAAAAATGAGCAAAAATTTTTGTTTGTGTTCAGTTCATTTATAAATAAAGCTAAAAAACAATGTCATGTTTGACTCGCTTGCTAAATGGATGAATATAACACGAGCCTCTCGTGAGCATTGAGCTTTTTGATAACCTTAATTATGCGCCCACATACATGATCAAGGCCCGAGCCAAGAGTTGACATGCTAAAAAAATTGATGATGCATATCGTTCAATTGGTTGATAAAAATAAAAGACGATTAATAACAACGTCATGATGTCCGATCAAGGTACACAAGCTAAAGGTCTTCTCCCCACTCTCAAGCACAAAAATCTATCCCTAAAACTCGAGTCGGGCAAAGTGCTAGAAATGTTTCATTGCCTAGTAACAATAAGTTCAGTGAATTGTAATGCATAAATTATCCAAGTGGCTAAGTCTTGACTGTCAACATCGTTCGTTGCAATGACACGATAAAGCAAATAGGATAATTGGGCGACAATAGTATCAAAATCGACTAAAAAGACTATGATGAGTAATGTGACATATCACAATCAACTGAAGCAGATAAAAAATCAAAAAATAATAAAGCACAACTAAAAGTTAACTGAAAGTCGTTTTTCATTTATATAATAGTATGCTTACATATCTTTTCATCCTAGATAGAATTATTCACATATAATGATTTAATTGCATTTAAAAAAGATAATATTTTTCTAAGTCTTATAGTCTTTGAATCGAATGATGGAAGAAAAGTCGTCTGCATTGTTGCCCTCAGACTTCTTTCTTTGAGCTGATGTAGAGGGAGAGGAGAAAAGTTTCTTAAATTCATCTAAATTAAAATACTCTGAGTCAATCATTCTAACTCTAATGAATTGGTTGATGGCTAACTTAGTACCTATCTTCAAATGTAAGACTTGAGTGTCAAAAAACTCTTTGGGCATCTTCATCGTGGCCACCTGCTCTGTTAGCTTTGCATTCTCTTTATGAACGGTAGCTACCCACTTAGATGTAATCTCTAGCTCTGTCTCACCCTCTTCTAATTGTGCCTCTGCTAAGACTTCCTGATCCTCAGCTGCTCTCGCTCGAGCCTTTGCTTACTTTGCTTTCACCTCTACTTTAAAAACTCTCTCTCTCCCTCTCTCTCTCTCTCTCTCCTACTTCAAGATAGAGGGAGGAAATAAAATGTGTTGTAGCGAGTCTCAACAAACGGTACTAGTCAAACATATGGCAGAGACCTCTTGGTCGGAGGTTGTTCAAGTACTTCTAGAAGCCCTACGGCCCAAAAACTTCAGTGATGGTTGAGGCATACTTCACGGTTCCAGGAGCTTTCGGGAACCAGTCCCCAAACACATTTATTAAGGCAAAGTTCAAGTCCGCGCTAAGGAAGACATTCAGTTGGTCCTTTTGCAATGGACTCTAGTAACTATTACTCCACTTTTGTTCTTTTTTTCCTATGGAGGAAAAGAAAGAGACGAAAGATAATCATCAGTTGAAGTCTTGCCTTTCCTCTAATGCACCTCTGCTTCGGAGAATGCTAACCCATGCCCCGGAGTAGATTATGATGCAACTTCTTCCTCTTAAGCTAGACTTTTTTCAAAGTCCCCCCACTTCCACCCCTTCAGCCAATTCAGTAAGTGGCCTCGAGTAATGCTGACTGGCCTTCCCTCTTTCAAACAAAGGGATGAAATGAAATCTAATGAAGTCAGCTGAGGAATTCTCCATGTTGGCGTCTGGTTCCGATGACACCCCTACCCCCCTCCCAATGCAAGAATGTTAGGAGTTCGCTTGTCCTCTGTGCAACGCTCACTTAAAAGTCCTAAGCTCATTAAATTTGGTTTTCTTTCAATCAAAATTAAGTCCAAGTGATAGTGTTTTGAATAACTATTACTCTTTTGGAAACAGAGTGAATGAGTTTCGAACGTGGAAACTTTTTGATCGTCTGAACATCCTCATTGATTTCTTCCTCGACCAGTTCCCTAAAAACTTTGGAAGCAATAACCTTTCTTTTCATTGGCTTTTTTTATGAAAGGCGAGAAATCTTCTCAGTTTATCGTTTCTCCTCCGCCTCATTTGACATGGCCCACAACTCTCAAGTAATAGCATCAAACTATACGAGATGCAACACCCATTTCATTGTCATATAATCAATATATTTAATGACTGACAGGTGCTTGCTTGCTACAGTTGACATAAATCCCAAAATCTACGGTGAGACTCCTTTCTTCTTCTTTTACGACTCTCCAATCAGTCTTGTAGTGATCCCCTAGTCTCGGTAAATATCGTAGAGGAAATGAAGTTTCCAATCTTTAATCTTGTTCTTAAGTTAGACCAAATGGAACTTCAAAGTTAATTCAAAGGCGGCATAACTGTTGGGCTCACCTTGGAATAAAACATATAAGAAAATAACTTCTTATACCATGGGATCTCTATCCAACGACAGTATTTCACAAAGTTTATGACAATTGCAACTAAGTTTGGATTTATTTGTGAGGGATGACTTCATAATGGTTCAGTATCGATCGAATCTTGGGACAGAATGAGAGTAAAGTTCCCACTGAAATTGTTCCCTTTAGAAAATCAAATCCTCACATAAATCATTGGTCGCCCTAGTCTCCAGCTCTACACTCTCGAGCATCATACTCTTATTGTAAACACAGGTTTCTTCAAGTAACTCTGCATCTAACGACGAAAGGAAAGACTTCTCGTTTACTGCGACTGAACTAAAGAACTAGGGAGAAATTTTGGAAGTCATGCGAACCGATGGAAATGAATCAAAGGATTGAGACAGAAAACAACTATAAGGAAAGTAATTGAAGTTTTTAATAATGCGTAAACTTCTTACCCTTGACCCTTATATATATGGTACTCAGAGAATTCTGCAAAACTGTAATCGATCTTTAAAAATTCACATCAAATCAACATATTTTTCAAGAAAAGGAAATGACATAAGGTTTTAAAAATTTGTGAATCTTTTTTTATTTATTCAAGATGAAAAATATTTTACACTAGGTTCTTCTACCACCTTGATTGATACAAGATCATAACTAACCTGACTGATACAGTGCTCACCCCCAAACTGAAACCTCTCAACACTCTCCTCCTCTGCCGATCCTAGAGGATCGAACAAGTTGCTCGAATTTTTGTCCATTCCGTCAGGAGAGTCATCTTCTTTTCATGGAGGGCCGCCAACTCAACCATGTGCTCCTTGAGAAAGGTCGCTAATTCTTTCTTTAAGTCCTTTATGGCCACCTCCTTATGTAGAACTGCTACTTGGGCAAAGGAGTCGACTATCTAATCCATGTGGCGAGCCAATGACAATGGTGATCCACATCGACCATCAGTCTCCCTCACAGTGTTCTCATGAGAGATAAACAGACAACCAAATGCACCTCTGTCATGGGTCGGAGCTAACAATCCCTTGATCACCTCTGGAGCAAGGGAATAGCTGGTTCCCATCATCGACAAGTTGATAAATAGGATGGTCTCATCTCAGGAGTAATCAATTGTATAGAAAAACAATAACAAATGTGTTCAATCAAAGGGGATCGAGTTTCCTCGTACCAAGGATTCGATCCACTTCAGGTGATCAGAAATATGAAAGCACTCCGTGAGAAGTGGTTGAACGACTGTCTGGCTAGTCCAACCGATTGATGGAAAGGCAATTATCTCCCCATGCAGCGAAATCTGGGCCTTAGCAACCACCTGAACAGGTTGTTGAGTCTGTTGTTTATGCATTGGTGTAGGGGCAAGGACCATCGCATAAGTGGTGCTCATGTCTGTCCTGATGTCAGTTTCATGTTGGAGCATAATTGAGTTAGATGCTCCGGCTACATCCTTCGGCCCTTCCACTCTATGTTTCTTATAGGCAGCCATATCCAAGGGATACTTACTTATGACCATATCCCTGATCATTCGAATTTGAAATCCTCATAAATTGGCCAAAAGGCCCACCACAGCGCGCTTCACCGACCTCTGGGAAGGTTGCTTGTCCAAGCGAAACTTCCCGTTAGATTACGGTGATACTCCCTTTGCATGACGACCGAATTTATCTTAATTCTCAAAATTCTCCCTTGAAAGGGAGGACCGAAGACCATTCAACAGGCCGAACGGTTCCGGTTGACTGAAGGCTTCCATTTGACCTAGCAATAAGGACATCGGGTCATCAGATGCCCCATTCATGCCGTTATAAATATGAAAAGGCGCCCAAAACCGGTTATGAATCCTAAAAGGTGTAATAATAATTTGTAACGCCAATTAAAATAGTGACAAACATGTAATTGTGCATTGTGTGGGTCCAAAGTCTTTAAATAAGAGGTCATTTTTACTATAAACGAATATTGAATTGACTTTTTCCAAGCTCTTATTATTGTGCACTCTTTCTCAGTTTCTTTCGTCTGTCCTATGCTCTATGTCTTGGATGTGATTCATATCACAAATTTAGATTAAAGAAGATGTGAGGTGTATTTCTCATAAAAAAAATTGATTTTGTAATGTAATATGAAAAATTTGAGTATTTTACATGTAAATATTAAAAGTTTTTATACTATATGTTAATGTACAATGATTGTGTGGTAATATAAATGCACCGAATGTAAAGTAAAAAATTTATTAAAACATGTGATGTAAAGAAAATGAGGCACACGGCTATGAAGGCAGACGTTTGCGTTGACCTGCGGCCAACAACACCGATGACTAGTGATTTTCATTTTAAAGTATAAAAACGCCTTAAAAATAACTAAAAAAAGTAACTAAAAATACAAATACAAATATTTTCTTAAATAACAAGTCCCGGGCATTTGGGCCATTTTATCAACCAGCGTTATACTATATATACATACATACATCGTTGATGTAAATATATATATATATATATATATATATATATATATATATATATATATATATATATATATATATATATATATATNACATAGAACTTAATCATGTTTGGCTCATATAAAATATTTTTTGTTCTAAATGAGCTCGTGAAAAATTTGATCGTGTTTGGCTCAATATAAATTTGAATTAGCTCATCTTCGGCTCAAATTTATAAAAAGCAAAAGTTTGTGAGGAGACGAGCTAAAGATGCGTTTAGGGGAGCTTGTGCGTTTTAGGATAATCTGCTTATCCTGAAACGCGACCCATGAAGGGAAAGCAGGATTCAGCCCGCGGCCTAAGTTTAGTGTAAAAATTCATGTATTTTTTGATAAGCTGACGAAACACGCAAACCAATCAGTACAACGGTGCCAGTGCTTATAAGCTGCCTCAAATGGGAAGTTAGTTTCTGTTTTAAATAGATCTTTTCTCAAAAATTTTCCTTTCATTTTCAATATGGGACTAACGGTCGCACCCCGTCGTATTTATGTAGCTTTTGTGGGACATTTACAGGCATACCACTCAAATAGTAAGTATTTAAATACATAAACCTAAACTTCTATTTTTTTTATTACGTCGTCCCAATAATTTTTAAAAATAATTTAATTTACTATTTTTTAAGTACATATTAAAAACTAATATGCAAATTATATAAATAAATAGTATTATTTAATTATTTTAAGTTAAAAATGAGCAAAAATTTTTGTTTGTGTTCAGTTCATTTATAAATAAAGCTTAAAAACAATGTCATTTTTTATTCTTGTTAAATGGACGAACCTAACACAAGCCGCTCGTGAGCATTGAGCTTTTTGATAACCTTAATTATGCGCCCACATACATGATCAAGGCCCGAGCCAAGAGTTGACATGCTAAAAAAATTGATGATGCATATCGTTCAATTGGTTGATAAAAATAAAAGACGATTAATAACAACGTCATGATGTCCGATCAAGGTACACAAGCTAAAGGTCTTCTCCCCACTCTCAAGCACAAAAATCTATCCCTAAAACTCGAGTCGGGCAAAGTGCTAGAAATGGTTCCTTGCCTAGTAACAATAAGTTCAGTGAATTGTAATGCATAAATTATCCAAGTGGCTAAGTCTTGACTGTCAACATCGTTCGTTGCAATGACACGATAAAGCAAATAGGATAATTGGGCGACAATAGTATCAAAATCGACTAAAAAGACTATGATGAGTAATGTGACATATCACAATCAACTGAAGCAGATAAAAAATCAAAAAATAATAAAGCACAACTAAAAGTTAACTGAAAGTCGTTTTTCATTTATATAATAGTATGCTTACATATCTTTTCATCCTAGATAGAATTATTCACATATAATGATTTAATTGCATTTAAAAAAGATAATATTTTTCTAAGTCTTATAGTCTTTGAATCGAATGATGGAAGAAAAGTCGTCTGCATTGTTGCCCTCAGACTTCTTTCTTTGAGCTGATGTAGAGGGAGAGGAGAAAAGTTTCTTAAATTCATCTAAATTAAAATACTCTGAGTCAATCATTCTAACTCTAATGAATTGGTTGATGGCTAACTTAGTACCTATCTTCAAATGTAAGACTTGAGTGTCAAAAAACTCTTTGGGCATCTTCATCGTGGCCACCTGCTCTGTTAGCTTTGCATTCTCTTTATGAACGGTAGCTACCCACTTAGATGTAATCTCTAGCTCTGTCTCACCCTCTTCTAATTGTGCCTCTGCTAAGACTTCCTGATCCTCAGCTGCTCTCGCTCGAGCCTTTGCTTACTTTGCTTTCACCTCTACTTTAAAAACTCTCTCTCTCCCTCTCTCTCTCTCTCTCTCCTACTTCAAGATAGAGGGAGGAAATAAAATGTGTTGTAGCGAGTCTCAACAAACGGTACTAGTCAAACATATGGCAGAGACCTCTTGGTCGGAGGTTGTTCAAGTACTTCTAGAAGCCCTACGGCCCAAAAACTTCAGTGATGGTTGAGGCATACTTCACGGTTCCAGGAGCTTTCGGGAACCAGTCCCCAAACACATTTATTAAGGCAAAGTTCAAGTCCGCGCTAAGGAAGACATTCAGTTGGTCCTTTTGCAATGGACTCTAGTAACTATTACTCCACTTTTGTTCTTTTTTTCCTATGGAGGAAAAGAAAGAGACGAAAGATAATCATCAGTTGAAGTCTTGCCTTTCCTCTAATGCACCTCTGCTTCGGAGAATGCTAACCCATGCCCCGGAGTAGATTATGATGCAACTTCTTCCTCTTAAGCTAGACTTTTTTCAAAGTCCCCCCACTTCCACCCCTTCAGCCAATTCAGTAAGTGGCCTCGAGTAATGCTGACTGGCCTTCCCTCTTTCAAACAAAGGGATGAAATGAAATCTAATGAAGTCAGCTGAGGAATTCTCCATGTTGGCGTCTGGTTCCGATGACACCCCTACCCCCCTCCCAATGCAAGAATGTTAGGAGTTCGCTTGTCCTCTGTGCAACACTCTCTTGAAAGTCCTAAGCTCATTAAATTTGGTTTTCTTTCAATCAAAATTAAGTCCAAGTGATAGTGTTTTGAATAACTATTACTCTTTTGGAAACAGAGTGAATGAGTTTCGAACGTGGAAACTTTTTGATCGTCTGAACATCCTCATTGATTTCTTCCTCGACCAGTTCCCTAAAAACTTTGGAAGCAATAACCTTTCTTTTCATTGGCTTTTTTTATGAAAGGCGAGAAATCTTCTCAGTTTATCGTTTCTCCTCCGCCTCATTTGACATGGCCCACAACTCTCAAGTAATAGCATCAAACTATACGAGATGCAACACCCATTTCATTGTCATATAATCAATATATTNCGGATATGAGCGAACATAGAACTTAATCATGTTTG
Organism: Phalaenopsis aphrodite; assembly: GCA_003013225.1. Taxonomy (NCBI): domain Eukaryota; kingdom Viridiplantae; phylum Streptophyta; class Magnoliopsida; order Asparagales; family Orchidaceae; genus Phalaenopsis; species Phalaenopsis aphrodite. The sequence goes on along the minus strand of NEWO01000023.1, from coordinate 1,974,129 downwards.
GCTCATATAAAATATTTTTTGTTCTAAATGAGCTCGTGAAAAATTTGATCGTGTTTGGCTAGATATAAATTTGACTTAGCTCGTCTTCGGCTCAAACTTATAAAAGGCAAAATTTTGTGAGCAGGCGAGCTTAGTTTCTGTTTTAAATGTCTAATTATTAGGTGCGGAAGGCGCACGCAGTCGCATGCAATAATCGCTCGTTTTAAATAGGTTCTTCGCACAGAAATGTTCCCGTCATTTCCAGTATGGGACTGACAATCGCCCCGTCGTATTTATATATATAAAGCTAATTTGAGCGACATTTCCAGGCATACCACTCAAATCGTAAGTAATTAAGTACATACCGCCCAAATCCTATGTATTCACATTTCTAAAACCTAAACATTTTTTTTAATTAGGTAGCCCAAATATTTTTTAAAAATAATTTAATTTACTATTTTTTAAATACACATTAAAAACTAATGTACAAATGATATAAATAAATGATATTATTTAATTATTTCAAGACAAAATGAGCCCAACATGTACTAAAAAACCTTTATTTTTGTTCGGCTCATTTACAAATCAAGCTTAAAAAATTTTTATTGTTTGACTCGCTTGCTTAATGAACGAATCAAGCACAAGCTGCTCGCAAACGTCGGGTTTTTTTTACAACCTTAATTTTGAGCCCTCATATAGGGTTAAGGCCAGAGCCAAGAGTTGACATGCCATAATAAATCGACGATGCATATTGTTCAATTCAATGATTAAGCTAAAAAATGACAGATAACCATGTCATGGCGTCCGATCAACGTACACGCATTAAATGTTGCCCCTCAACGCTTAAGCAATAAAAAACTATCCCTAAAACTCAAACCTAGTGATATGTTTTTTATATACTTATATTTCTTTACATTTAGCACATGTTTTTTGAATGAAACAACACTGTAAAGAAATATTATTTTCATGTTTATCTTACAGTCAAAACACTTAGAGCGGATTGAAGCTGAAACGAGCGAAACAGAGGCAAACGAAAGCAAATGGGGGTGCTGTCAGCAGGGTGGCGCTTAAGTGCCACAAACTGTCGCCTAGGCACCAATCTCTGCCCCCTAGAACCAATCTTTGCCCATGAAATAGAGAAAACGAAGCCTAGACTCCCGAACTATCCATGCGTCGTTTATGCACGAGCTAAGAAATTATTTGACCGATTTAGACATTTGGAAACACTTTTTGGCATTTCTAAGTCCTAGAATTTTCTAAGAAGGCTGAGAGGTCGTAGATAGGAGTAGAAAATGTAGATTTTTACCTTTTCTGAAAAGATTGGTAAGGAGATTTTAAGAGATATCTGTAAAGTATTGTAATATCATTGCATTGACTAACATGAAACTTTGTTCAAGGAATTCCATATTTCTTTCAAATGGAAAAAACCAAGTATTTTGTTTTTATTATCTTGTACTTGTTGTAAACACTTATCTAGTGAATTTGTTTTGATTTAATGAAGTTTTTTGTTGTGTGTGACACGTGCTTTGTAAAGTAAATTTTTGTACTTTTCTTTTGCAATGAATTAGATGAATGTTTAGGATGTTAGAATGCATGTTAGAATAGGTTTTTCAAATCATAGTGATGTTTCTTACTTCATGTTTCATGTATGTTAAAATTTGTCGTAAACCCATAAGTTACGGGAGGATTGTGGCTTTAACAACTAGGAGGAACCACATTGAACTTATGGGTAGAGGAAAATTAGTCCTAAGATTCAATGCAATGTTATGGAGATATTCGTTAAGGGGTGCAAACTAGTGTTTCTAGGATGACAGGCTAGATTCCTAATCAACTTGATATAGGGCTTTGTACCTTAAATCTAAGATTAAGCCAATTAGAGGGCTATTAAGAAAAGGAGACACTAGGGTGACAGGCTAGAAGTTTCGCCTTGATAATTTAGTTATTTTAAAGAATCGACCCTAGGTTAACTGAGCTACGTTATACACTCAAAAGATGGTAAGTTAGGTTTTTGCTCCTAATTTCACTGGCCACATTAGATTAGTATCTCATTCCTACACATTATCCAGGTCACCACAAGAGAAATGTTGTTTTTACACCCCAAAATTCTCCAAATCATTTTATCTAGTTAGGTTTAACTTTAGAATTAGGTTTATATTTAGGAGTAGCTGTTAGAAAACACCCTAAATCGACATTCCAAGCTAAGACCTGATGGTAGTATATTACAACTTAGACGAAGGGATTTCTTACCTTACTTCCTTATAGGATCGATAATCGGAACTCCATTAGAGCACTATATTACTTGAACGATACGTATACATGCGTAGAATCCCTAGTGTGTAAACTATGAATCAAATTCTATACTCTCTAACATATACATTTTTCAAACTAGTCGCCTAAAGAAATTGGGTCAAGTTTTTTGCCAAGAAGCTAAATAACTCTGTAATTGTGTATACTTGCGTAGAATCCCTACTGTATAAACTATATAACATATTCATTTTGCACACTAGCCGCCTAAAGAAGCTGGATAAGCTTAACTAAACTTTTCATCAAAACTAAACTTTTCATCCTGGATAGAATTTTTTCAAAGTCTAGAAGTCTTCAGACTGAAAGTTGGACAATCTGTCATCTGCATTGTCGCCCTCAGACTTTTTTATTTAAGCTAATGCTGAGAGAGCGAAGAAATGTTTCTTATTCATCTAAATCGTTGTACTTTGAGTAGACCATTCTAACTCTAATGAATTGGTTGATGGCCAACTTAGTACCTATCTTCATATGTGAGACTTGAGAGTCAAAAAAATCTTCGGGCATCTTTATTGTGGTCACCTGCTTTGTCAATTTTGCATTTTCTTATTTGAAAATTAGCTACCAACTCATACGTGATCTCCAAGTCTATCTTAGCCTCCTCCAATAGTACCTATGTTAAGATCTTCTGATCCTCAACTGTTATCACTCTGGCCTTTGTTTACTTTGCTTTCACCTCTAATTTCAATGTTCTTCCTTTCTCTCTCTTACTTCAAGATGGAGGGAGGAAATATGATGTGTGACAACGAGTCTCAACAGCTGGTACCGGTCAACCATATGGCAGAGACCTCTTGGTCGGAGGTTGTTCAAGTACTTCTAGAAGCCCTTCAACCAAAGAACATCAGCGATGATCGAGGCATACTTCATTGTTCTAGGAGCTTTCGGGAACAAATCCCCAAACACATTTATTAAGGTGAAGTTAAAGTTCAAGTTAAGGAAGACATTCAGTTGTTCCTCTTGCAATAGACTCTAATAACCATTACTCTTCTTTTATTTTTTTTTTTCTTCGGAGGCAAAGGAAGAGAGGAAACATAGTTATCAGTAGGAGCCTTGCACTTCCTCTAATGCACATCTTCTTTAGAGAATGCTGACCAATGCCCTGGGATAGATTCTGACGCAAATTTCTTCCTCTTAAGCTAGACTTTCTTCCAAGGCCCCCACTCTCAACTCTTCAGCCAATTCAGTAGGTGAACTAGTACTGACTGGCCTTCCCTCTTTCAGACAGAGTGATGAAATGAAATATGATAAAGATGGTTGAGGAACTCCCTATGTTGACGTTTAGTTTTGATGACACCCCAACCCCCCCCCCCCCAATCCAAGAACGATAGGATTTTGCTTGTCCTCTGTGCAATGGTCACTTGAATGGCCTAAGTTCATTAAAATTGGTTTTTTTCAATCAAAACTAATTTCCCGGTGATAATGTTTTGAATAACAATTATTCTTTCAGAAACAATGTGCATGAGTTTTGAACCTGGTGAACTCATGGTTGTTTGATCGTCCTCTTTGACTTCTTCCTTAATCACTTCCCTAAAAACTTTGGAAGCGACAACCTTTCTTTTCCTTGGCTTTTTCTGTGTAAGCCGAGAAATCTTCTTAGTTTGTTGTCTCTCCTCTGCCTCACCTGATGTGCCCCACAACTCTAGGTCATAACACCAAACCGTGCGGGGTGAAACACCCATTTCATTGTCATATAATCAATATATTTAATGACTGACAGGTGCTTGCTTGCTACAGTTGACATAAATCCCAAAATCTACGGTGAGAC
>NEWO01000023.1:1920880-1964691 GCA_003013225.1 Phalaenopsis aphrodite | reverse complement strand
AACACCCATTTCATTGTCATATAATCAATATATTTAATGACTGACAGGTGCTTGCTTGCTACAGTTGACATAAATCCCAAAATCTACGGTGAGACTCCTTTCTTCTTCTTTTACGACTCTCCAATCAGTCTTGTAGTGATCCCCTAGTCTCGGTAAATATCGTAGAGGAAATGAAGTTTCCAATCTTTAATCTTGTTCTTAAGTTAGACCAAATGGAACTTCAAAGTTAATTCAAAGGCGGCATAACTGTTGGGCTCACCTTGGAATAAAACATATAAGAAAATAACTTCTTATACCATGGGATCTCTATCCAACGACAGTATTTCACAAAGTTTATGACAATTGCAACTAAGTTTGGATTTATTTGTGAGGGATGACTTCATAATGGTTCATTATCGATCAAATCTTGGGACAAAAGCGTACTCAAAGACCCCATCAAAATTGTTTCCCATAGAAATTAAATCCGCATAGAAATCATCAGTCGCCTAGTCTCCAGCTCCACACTCTTGAGCATCATACTCTTATTGTAAACGTAATTTTCTTCAAGTAATTCCGCATCAAACGACAAAAGGAAAAACTTCTCATTTAGTGGGACTAAACCAAAAAGCTGAGGAAAATACTTAATTGACTTTTTATCTATAAAGAAGAGGTCATTTCTACAATAAAAAAAAAACTTAATTGACTTTTTATCTAAACTTGTATTATTGTGTACTTTTTTTTTTCTCTTTCTTTTGTCCGTCCTATGTTTTATATCTAGGATGTGATTGATCACAAATTTGATTTCAATGAGAGTGTATTTCTCATCCAAAAAAAAACAGTGCTTTTTGGAGAGTAGTATGAAAAACTAGTATTTTACATATATATATATATATATATATATATATATATATATATATATATATATATATATATATATATATATATATTTATTTATTTATTTAAAAATAAATCTAGTAGTCTCGAACTGCTTTGATGTGTTCGGCCTGAGGGTTTTGAATCGGACCAGAAATTAAATTCCGAGAAATAAATTAGGTCAAGATATTCTAAATTTAACTAAATTGATTATTCAGTAATTAAATTTATTTTAAGGTGCGCCATATAAACTGATATATTATTCATATATTAAATTCATTGTGGAATTAATTTATATGGCTGAAGGTTCATAGGCTAAGCTTAGAGACAATTAGTCGACTAGATTTGTGCTACGGATCGACTCAATCGAGTTATAACTAATAACTTGTCTGTAGTGATCAACGCGTAGGTGTTCCATCAGATTAATGTGACTTAATAACTCCTCAATAAAGTTCAACTCATACGACGACCAAATTGGCCGAACTCCTCATTGGGCCAACTCTCCTGAAAAGATCAACTCATCTTATGACTGAGTCGAGCAACAGAGGCTTCACCAAAAGCTAAATATGAGGATAATATTAATTATAACACCCTATCAGAAGAAGTCTAAAAGATAGACGGATGATAACTTGATTTGTAACGTATAAGTTAACCACCTAAGAAGTAGGCGATCATTGTCATACAATTAAGAGATCCTCATTTCTTTCATATTCTCGTATGTAAAAAAAGTTCGTGTTTAAATTTTTTCTTTGGTGGCGAGAATTTACAGGTAAATCAGGATCCAGTATTCTAAAATATGATTAATAATTATAAAATTTATCATGATTAAAGTAAAAAATTGTTGTTAAACTCATTTTTCTAAATAGAAAAATTCCAAATTACAGCTGTTCGAATTTCTTCTGGCTCTACGGTTGCATTCATTTTTCTACAAATCATTTTCCAAACCCTTTCATCATGTTAAAATGTGATTGATCTTTCTCTGGGAAAATAATACTAATATCAGAAATTCCAGATATAAAAAAAAAACATTAAGAGTGCAAAACATCGAAGAAAGGCCTATAAAAATATTAAATATTTAGATAAAAAATGTTAAATAGAATACTTTTATCATATAACATCATTCAAATTTATTATTTATGCTAAAATAAAGCTATGTACTTACTCGAAGATATAGTGATTCAGGGTTTACTGTGAGAACACGCAAAAGGGTTCACTGAAATTAACCCTCGACTCGCAAACTCGCTACTTTGANCCCCCCCTCCCAGCCTGGAAGAAGTTGTTAAATAGTTTGTGTCTGAATAGGATGTGAGAAAACAACCTCACTACAATCATGCCTGGGATTTTGACATGAACGACCTTTCAAGACTGAGGTGAAGGATGCTCTAGGGTTGATCTTCAAGATGCAAAGAAGATTTCTTTGCTAATTGGATAATATATATCAATGGGAAATAAAATTGGGAATCGACGCCTCAGACTTGAAGACAGTATTGAATGATGTTTCGTTTTCCACAGACGGTGTCAAACCGATGCGTGCTAGAAAATTCACAGCAAAAGAGTAATTGATTATCGTCTTAGTGTTACACGAGAATTCAACACACACTCGGATAAACGAAAATGACCGGTAGTGACACCAGAAGTTTTTACGTGGAAAATTGTAAGGGGAAAAAACCATTGAGTTTAGCCCAGAAGACGAAATCCACTATAAACTTGATATTACATTTATAGTCTCTCGTTCCACAGGCGAGAAAGAATTACTAGGATTTCCAAGTTACAATGTTGACTGACGACTTCCATTTGGTGGTGGTCGATAGTGATTGGTGATCAATGACGGTCAGTGGCGGTTGTCGACGATCAGTAGTGCTCGATGGTGATCAATGGTTATAGATGACAGTCAACAGTCGTCCACGACGACTGATGGATGTCGTCGATAGTCAGCGGTTGTCGACAACGATCCACAGGTGTTAACGACAGTTGGCGGTGGTCGACGACAATCCGCAGGTGTTAACGACAGTTGGCGGTGGTCGACGAAGGTCGGCGGTGATTAACAATGGTTGACGGTGGTCGGCAATGGTTGATAGCAGTCGTCGGTGGTCGACGAAGATTAACGGATGTCGACAACAGTTGGCAGCGGTCAGCAGTGGTGGACATCGGTAGGCGGCGGACGACGACGACTGGCGATGACGATCGATGATAACAGGGATAGTTTGGACTTCAGCTCCTTCTGAAAGCTATAAGCGCTCTCTCAAGTTTCAAGCCTCCCTCTTCGTGAGAGGGGTGTGACTCTATTTATAGTGTTCTAGGTGAAATTAATGCAGAAAAATGAACCATTTTGATCGGACAACCCAGAGAACTTTCTTTGATCAGACAATATTTGATGGACATTTGAATGCCCTAACAATGTTGAAATTGAGCAATCTTAAGCTTGTTGGATTCGTCGTATTGAGACGCTCGATTTGACTGTAAACTCATTGAATTCAACATTTGTTTGACCTTCGAAACGTGTTCAAAAATCTTTCAAAAGTGATTTAATGGCTTGATCATAGCTTGATTTAACTCGAATTTGATCAATTTTGATATCATTTGGTCTGTCTCATCGAGCTAATCAGTTTGATTATAAATTTAATGAAATTGAAGCTTTGGATGACTTTTTATTAAATTTGAATATTTTTTGCTCAAAATATTATTTCGAGATTCGTGTGATCCCTCGAAATTCGCGCTATAAAATTTGTTGATGATGCATCAAATCATACATTGTATTTTTTATGGCATTAATTTGTATGGCTGAAAGTTCATAAACTAAGTTCAAAGACATTGAGCCAGTTATATCTGTGCTACTGAGCAACTCAATCTAGCTATAACTAATAGCTTGTCTATAGTGATCAGCACATGGGTGTTCCATCAGATTAATGTGACGGTGAGGATTTAAGCACAAATCAGGATCCAATGTTCTAAAAAATGAATTAATAATTATTAAACTTATCATAATTAAATAAAAAATTTGCTGCTAAACTCTATTTTCTAAATAGAAAAATTCCAAATTACAGCTGTTCGAACTTCTTCCGGCTCTACGGTTGCATTCATTCTTCTGCAAGTCATTTTCCAAACCCTTTCATCATGTTAAAATGTAATTGATCTTTCTCTGGGAAATAATATTAATATCAGAAATTCCAGATATAAAAAAATACATCAAGAGTGCCAAAAATCGGAAAAAAAACAGTTATAAAAATATTAAATATTTAGAATACTTTTACCATATAACATCATTCAAATTTATTATTTATGTTAAAATAAAGTTATGCACTTACTCGAAGATATAGTGATTCAGGGTTTACTGTGAGAACACGCAAAAGGGTTCACTGAAATTAACCCTCGACTCGCAAACTCGCTACTTTGAACTTATTATGCATGTTGTCAAGAGACTTTTAAAAGAGCCTGAATTCATATGGAAACTAGGGCTTCAATTCCTAACTAAAAAGAAACTGCTCCTGACTCCAGAACGCCACTCCCGAGCATTGTCTTTCCACGCATTGGGTTGAAGTCATGATTCGGGTGCTACTGCGCCCCTTCTGGGTGTTGGAATGTTGACTACTCTGTTTCTAGACCTGCAAGTAAGCAACTCTCAACGCAGCTGCACTCGAGTGGGCGTTGGACTTCCCAATGCTTAGTGCACTCGCCTGGGTGCCTCTTAAGAAATGTTGGAGCGCTAGAATGCCCAAAACAAGCAAACTCCACGAGAGAAAATTTTTTACTTCTCGCCATTTAATTTATTTTGAAGATGGGATTCATTTCATTTAATTTTCTTGAACTGGTTATCTATTATTTTTGAGAAAAATAATCTAATTATATCCATATTTAAGTATACTGAATTATTAAAATATGAGAACTAAATCATGGGGTGAAAGACGGAAGTACAAGAAAATTTAATCTCTAAAATCATCTTTTTGAGTCGCATATTTTAAATTTTCTTATCATTATTGAAAGAGCCCCAGTTCTACAATCATTTAAGAGAATCTGTATCAATCTTTAGCTTTATTACAGATTTACAGTATTCACCTTGCTTGTTTTTTTAATGCAAACTCTGGGCCCGTTTGGGGCAGCATATTTGATGCGGTGACGTTTTCAAAGCGCACCTGACCTGTTTGAGTAAATTGTTTTTTGACAGCTTATGTGTTTTCAAAATGCTGAAAACAGCATTCTCACAACCCACATATTTAGGTGCGGTGACATCTTTCTGACAGCGGTCTGACTTTTCCAAAAAAATAAAAATTTGTAATAAACAACAGACCTAGCTTATGAGCAGATTATTTTTAATCAGCTTATCAGCAGATTATCCAATAAGCTGCAGCTGCCCCAAACAGAATTGTGCTATTATAGCGCGTTTAAGCTTGATTTATTTTTGGAAGATTTACATCAATACCATTCAGTTCATATGTATTTACATATCTTATATCTAAACTTTAAATTTTAAATATATACTACTATACCTAATGCATTAAAAGTTGAATTTCATTTTTAAAAAATTATAGTAGTAATATCTTTGATGTAATATAAAAGTTTAGGGTCTCTTTAGGATCAATTTTTATTTTTTATTTTTTGAGAGAACAATTCTGTTTTTAAAATACTAAAAAAAAACATGTTTGTGCATGTTTTTAAAACAACAAAACAACACTTAGCCTAGCCCATCGCAGCTAGCTGTCACTGCCAGTCGTACCCCAATGTCGATGTGTGTGTGCCGCTGCAGCCCGCCCGCCGTCGGGCTCTTCTAGCGTTGCTCGCTGTCGACCCCTGATCACAACCTCTGTTGGCCCTACCCACTGCAGACAGCCACTCTTGTTGCCGCCTACCCGCCCACAGATAATGTTTCTTGTGTGGTAGAGCAAGTAAGACGTCATATGTGACATGGACAGTTGAGTTTAATACTAGAGCGCATGTGGACCCTACTATTTTATAAAAAGAATAATTTTTTCTCTTAAAAAATGTAAAAAATATTTAACCAAACATGTTTTATATTTTTTATTTTTAAAAACATATAAATCATATCAATATCAAACACTTATTTTAAAAACATAAAACTAAATCTAAATTAAAAAAATTGACTAATAACAATAAAAAAAAAATAATAAAAAGTAATCCTAAACAGACCCATAGACCCAAGCCAAGGTATTAGATATGTAAATACAAAGGTACAAGGTGGAATGTATGCCAGATGACCCTTTATTTATTTATTTATTTATTTTTCTTGCAACTATTTTCATGCATTAGATAAAAGGCAAATATAAAAAAATATGATGAGCTAATTACATTGTCTCCCATTAATTAAACATTCAAAATTAAAATAAAATAGTATTTATAATTTAACTTATATTTTCTATTATTAAAAGTAGCATCTTTAAAAAACTAAAAACATTTTACCAACCAAAACTCCCATTATTTTTTCTTTTAAAAAAATTGAAATTAACATTTAGACGTGTAAAATGTCGGTCCGATTAACCCTAATTATTTTCAAAGAAGATCTGCCTACATACCCCTCAATTCCAATGTATTTGTTATGAAAAACGACGACAATAAAGCGAAAAATAGATCTAGAAAATTACATCAGAAAAAACGACACAAGATTTACGTGGTTCGGCAAATTGCCTACGTCCACGGAGCTGCAGAGGATTTTATTAGCTTTGAGAATTACACCGTCGACCACGTCGACTTACAAGAAAGAATTCTCCCTCTCTCTATCTCTCCTCACCTTCTCGCTCTCTCTAAACCGAGAGTCACACCAAGAAGAAGAAAGACAACTTTTGAAGAAAAGTTTCCTTGTAATTTCTTTATTTCAGTCTCACGACAAAATATAATCTAAAAGAATACTGTTTTGGAGAGTAATATACATCCCTGTAATCGGAGCCCCTTTTAAAGCTTCGCAGTATCTAGCTTATTTTGGTAACTCTTAATTTTGTGATTCAATGGAATCATGCTTTAATGACCCATACAAAACTCATTAAGTCAAGCTATCAAATTCATTGCATTTTTCTCTATAATATGAGGGGCGGGAAATTAATCTGGTAAAACTTAATTAATTAATTTTTTCTTAATTCTTCATATCAATAGAAGACAACTGCTTTAAATAAAAATTGGGAATCATCAAACTATGGCAGGGAATAAAATACATAAAGAAAAGAATTAAGAGCAGATAAATTAGAATCAATTTATCAAAGAATCTGTCGTAATAGGAAGTGGACCGGGTTTCCACCTTCCTCAACAGTATTTACATGTCAAACATTTAAATTCTAATTTTTACATACATGTCATCTTATCGAGAAATATTTGCGTACGAAAAACGTACACAGATTTGCGTACATTTAACTTTTTCGGAGAGTACAGCTAGGTTATACTTAAGTTATACTTCTCTTGTAATTCTTGTTGTAACCTAGTTATACCCTCCGAAAGGCTTGAAATGTACGCAACTCTATGTACGCAAATATTTCTCCATCTTATCCATGAATCAAAACATATACCTTACCTTTTTTTTAAAGTTAATAAAATGGTATTTTTAATAGGAGGGTGGTATAAAATACATAAGAATTTGGTGGTATGTATGTAAATGTTCCTATAATTAATACCCACAATGTAAATTATGTGATTAATTATTGATGCAGGCCAAAGAAGAAGGCACATCAATTTCGTCGTAGATAATACTAAATTAGGAACCAAGACACTGCGTAGAGGAAAAAGCAGGCAATTCATTTTTTTAATGCGGATTATTAATTATTTTTTAGTGTGGAGAAGTTATTAGTCGAATAAGAACAGCGTGTTAACATCATTGGATTAAAATTTTCTATCTTAAATACAGCTTCTGACGACGCGTGCCGCTCTATATTTTGTCCGCTCTATATACCTATTTTTATATGTATGTATGTATGTATGTATGTATGTATATATATAGAAGGAAAGAACATATTATCAATGGTAAGAATGGATCTAATAAAATATAAATTGATTGATTTCTTTTAAGAATAACAAATCATTGAGATTGTAATGATTGTAATACCTAACATCGATTATTAGTTTTGTATTTTTAGAAAAAGAGTTAAAAGATAAAAATACGATGAAATTATTGAACTCAACTTAGATTGAGATGCTTAAAAGATACGAATAAAATTAGTATTATGAGTAAACTTAAAGATCTTATGATGTGGGATGGTCATGAAGAAGCTAATACTATGTGAGATAAAGTAATGAGTATTATTGAGTAAATTACAAAAGGTGTGTTTGGAAAATGAAAAGAAAAAAATTTCATGAAAAAAAATAGTTGGTGGTGGAATAATAATGGAAAAAAAAAATAAACAAATAATAAAAAGTTGTGTTATGAAAATTAATTTAAATACAAAAGCTTCGAGAATGTTAAAAAATATAAGGGGGCTCATAGGGAGCTTAAGAGAATAATCTGTGATGCTAAAAACTATGTTTTTAATGATTCTTATAATACATCAGATCTTAAAAAGGATGAAAAATATATGTATAAACTCATCCAATAAAGAGATAGGAAAAGTAAAAAATTAGTTTAAATTAAATGCGTTGAAGATGAAAATCAAATAGTACTTTTCTTAGATGAGGATATTCAATGTAGGTATGTGAGCTATTTTGATAAATTTTTTAATTAATTTTGTGAAAATATGATTTACTTTAGTAATATTAATATCATAAATAATAATTATAATTTTAATTTTCACTGTTGTATTAGTAACATAGAAGTTAATGCACCTTTAAATAAAATGCAGTATGGAAAAACAGTAGGACCTAATGGTATTCCAATAGAAGTGTGTGAATGCTTAAGAGATCTAAAAATTTCTTGGCTTACTAAACATTTAACATTATCTTTTAAACTAATAAGATATCTGATGAGTGACGAAAGAATTATGTGTTCTTATTTTTAATAATAAAGCAAATGCATAACATTGTGCAAATTATACAGGAATTAAGTTAATGTTTTATAAATTAAAGCTATGAGCGAGAATAATTGAACACAGGTTACAACCTGATATAAGAATTTATCAAAATCAATTTGGATTCATGTCCGCAAGTCTACCATGAATATTGTACATTTATTGAGAGGTTTGATTGAGTAGTACTGAGAGAGTGGGAGGAATCTACATATAAATTTTGTTGATTTAGAAAAAGCTTATAATAAAGTTTCAAGAGAAGTATTTTAGAGAGTTCTAGAAAAGAAATGTGTCGATATTTCTTATATTCAAGTTATTAAAGATATATATGCTAGAGTTGTTACATGTGTTCGAACACCTGGAAGATTGATTAAGCATTTTTATATTTCAATTGGCTTACATCTTGAATCAACTTTAAGTACATATTTTTATGTTTTAATTATGGATGTTCCTAATGGACATTTACGGGTGGAGCTAACTTGGTGTATGCATTTTGCTCATGATGTCCTTCTTATAGATAAGACTAGAGAGAGTTTAGGAAAATTTGATTCATGGAAGTCAACTTTAGAATCTGAATGCTTTCTGAGTAGATCCAAAACTAATGGCTAGGAATATAATTATTAACAGGATTGTAATAATTGGTGATCAAGTCCTTAAAAGAAGTGAAAATTTTAGATACCTCAGATATATTGTTCAAAGTGTCGGTAATATAGATGAAGATGTTATTAGTAGAATTCAAGTTGGATGGTTGAAATGGAGGAATGCATCAGGCATACCGTGTAATGGAAAATTATTGTTTAAAGAAAAATTTTGTAAGATGATGGTGAGACGTGAAATGGTTCATGGTGCATAATGTTTGTCTGTAAAAGAGAAGCATATAATTAAGTTAAGCGTTACTGAGATGACAATGCTCAAGTGGATGAGCGGCTTTACATTTGGAGATAAAATGTCAAATGAATATATTTGTGAGAGGGTTGGAGTTGCTCCAGTGACAAACATGATTAGTGAGAGTCGTCTTAGATGGTTTGGTCACGTTAAATGTCAAACCATCTGATGATCCTGTTAGAATAGCTTACATTATATCAATCACTTCAGAAATACTTTCATACCCTTTTCATCTTGCACTCTGAACAGCTCTTGTAACTAAACAATCCATAAATCTTCTACATATTAATCAATAAAGCAAAGTTATGATGTGATGACCTCACTATCATATATAAAATTAATTAAAATAATGAAATTATTATTTTTAGAAAAATTTACATACACGCCACTCAATTCATATGTACTTACATATCTAACACCTAAATGTCAATTTTACATATACACACCCACCTTTTTTGTGCATGAAAAGTTATATTTCACTTCCTAAATGTTAAAAAATTCACATTTTTTGTTGTGATATAATAGATTTGGGTGGTAGAAATGCAAAAACAAAATTCAGGGGTTGCATATGTAAATACATAGGAATTGAGCGGTATGTATGAAAATACCATGTATTCTTTCAAGTAATAAAACAAGCTCACAATCATTTAAAGCTAGCAATTATGATGAAAGACTGAAAGTCCTTATTTGACAAGGAATATCGTTCTGACAAGCCAAATGAGGTCATTTGTGTTAGGTAACGAAGCTTGTTTGATTTCCTTCCACGTACGCTGTGTAATAAAAGGACCGATTTTATGTACTTATTAAATCCGAATGATATTAAGAATTCCAATATGTCCTTATAAAGTCCCAATCAAAGTCAAATTAAGTAATTATCTTGGAATTGAAGATGCTCATTTTCTTTACTAAATTTACTGTCCAATCTAAATCAGAAGGATTTTAGAGAGTTCGATCGATCGAGCACGCCAATCTTGCATGTTTGGGTGAGTCTCTCCCCCTGAGTTCGCTCATGCTCCTCAAGCTTTTTTACTGAGCATGCCCACACTGTTAAAGCTCTTCTATAGTGCTCACCAAAATGTACTGAGCTGTTGAGAATTTTAGGGCAAAGAAACACAAGAATCGACACAAATCAAGAAGAAAACACAGAGATTTAACGAAATTCAACAATTTGTCTACGTCCTCAGGAACAGAGAGGTGACTTCTTTAGATTTCACAAAAAAGAGTACAAATCCCTCTTTAGGGATATAATGCAGCACATATAACTCTGGCGTACAATATATAATTACAAAATTACTCATTTACCGTACCGCGACACCCCCAATCCACATAAAAAAACTCCTCATGATTGGACAAATGCTTCTGCACCGCTGGTTCGCTTCGTTTCACTCCAACATTTGTCCCTTATCTGGTACATGAGTCATACCAAACACGAGCTAAATTACCGAGCTTGATGAACAGTCCTTTGCGATCGATGGAAGGAAACCCCATTCCATCACCTCATCAAACTTCTTGAAAATGAGGAAATTTTGGTCTTATGCATTGATTTAGTTCTAGCTTAATCAATTTTCTACCATTAAATTTGATTTAAAATGAGTATAAAAAATTATTTTTCATTTAATTTTTATATCATATTGATCTCAAAAGAAATTTAATAAATTTTAAAAGAGTTTTTAAATAAAATTGGATAATATGGAGTAAATTGTCAAATTAGTGCCACAACGAAGTCAAAGAAAGTAGTTGTATTGCAATCTAGGAAATAGACATGTGAGGAAGTTGGGTTGGATTTCAAATAAATTATGGGATAATGTTTACCATCAAAATTGTTAATCAGTAGAAAGGCAATTTATTCAAGTTTTATTGCACATAGGAAGATCCATCAAAATTTTAGGAAGAGCTTTAATGGTGTGGGCATGCTCAGCATTGGAGCTATTACTCCTATTACTTTTCTATTATCACAAAAACTGTGTAATTGGAGCTACATCGGTTTACTATTTTACACCAGAGACAACACTTATAGGTATAATACATATAGAAAACTTTAGGAATTTGGAAGAAGTCATTGTTTTCTAAATATTGTGGTCATAAACATTTATCATCGGAAGTTATTGTCGGATCTTCAATATGACGTTATTCGTTTATAATGTATTCGAGATACGTTGTTACAACATATTTAGGATACAACATTCCACCGTATTTGAGATATATTATTACAACTTATTTGAGATATATCGTTAGCTAGAAGAGTTTACCGACGACGACAAACAAGGAAGTTCAGCGATGATCGATGATAGCAAGTTGGTTATGGTTGATGGTGATTAGAAACTGTAAACGGAGGAAGTTCTTGTCAATACTTTAATGAAGTGTTATCTTTACACCGCATTTGGGATACATCTTTACACCGTATTGGGGATACATCATGACATGGTATTTGGAATGAGTCATTCGTTAGCAGAGTTCAACTATGACAGCGAGAAGTAGTAGGTGATGGTGGTCGACCATGGTTAGCAACTGCGGAGGCCGGGAGTTATCACTGGGACTTCAATATGACGTTATTTGTTACAATGCATTTGTGCTACGTTGTTACTTGTACTCGAGATGTTTTTAATAAGCAAAGTTCACCAACGACGATGAGCAAGGGTTGTAGGTAGTGGTTTATCGTTGCCAATGATGTAGAGGCCAAGAGTTATCGTTGTTACTTCAATACATTATTATTCGTTACACTGTATTTGAGATACGTCCTTAAAACATATTCGTGATACATGATTAAAAAGCAGGGTTTGCTAACGGTGGAGAGTAGCGGTGGTCGATGACGGTAGGTGGTCAATGACAGTTGAAAACTATGTAGATCGGAAGTTATTGTCTGATCTCCAGTCCATAAAAGCACGGGAGTCATACTCATCTTCCCTTGATGTCAGGTGAGGGGGTCTATTTATTGCCCCTCCATCCCTTGATGAAGGGGCATTTTTGTCATTTGATGAATAACTTGTAACCACATAATGGCAACCTATATTGATGTCATTGATCAAAAGAGATTTTTTAAAAAATTTGAGGGCCTTAATGACCTTAGAAGTCGAGACACTCGATTTAAATATAAATATGTCAAATTTAAGGTTCATTTGATCATCCAATGAATAATCTGAAGCTTTAAAATGTGTTTTAATGGCTTGATCTGGAATTGGTCGAACATTGATTGGAACAATTTTGGTATCATTGAGTTTGTTTGTCTAGATAATCATTTTGACTATAAACTTGCAAAAAACGCGGGATGATTTAGAATTTGAATCTGGAATATTTTTTATTAATCAAATATCTCAAGATTTGTGCCGAATAATAAAAATTTGTTGACGGCGAGCTCATTTCTTAATTGGGTAGAAAGCTTATTTTTCATCAAAATATTTAGGCATGTAGAAGAGACCAAATTATGAATATTGTAAATAAATAATTTAATAAATATAAGAAAGAATAATTCAAAGATTATCACATGGCCACACATAGGCATCTCTTATACTTTTTACAAAAAAAGGGGCATTTACATACATACCACATAATTCTTATACATTTATATATCTACCACCCAAACATTCATATTTACGTGCATGCCACTCAAATCCTTAATTTATCATTAAAAATATCACAATCACTACTTTTTAAAAAAATTAATGCTTCTTTTCATGCTTTGTTTAAAGGAGAAATTATTGCATACGGACACTCAGGATTATTTCAGTTTTTTT
Organism: Phalaenopsis aphrodite; assembly: GCA_003013225.1. Lineage (NCBI taxonomy): Eukaryota > Viridiplantae > Streptophyta > Magnoliopsida > Asparagales > Orchidaceae > Phalaenopsis > Phalaenopsis aphrodite. The sequence goes on along the minus strand of NEWO01000023.1, from coordinate 1,951,292 downwards.
TTCAAAAAAAATTTAGGTGAGGCCCACCGAAATATATCATGACCTTAAATCACCTGATTTACGGTCAGGATCGGACACCGCACGCAAGATTCGTGCGGTGTCCGATCCGAATGAAATAATTTTTCTGTTTAAAGACGCTGAGGTGTTAGAAGTGTAAATATCCAACTTAGGATGCTATATTTGTAAATAAATAAGAATTGTGTCGTATATATGTGAACTCCCCAAGTTAAAATGGTAGTCTTTTTTATGTGATATGAAAGATTGAGATGGTATAACTATAAAAAAGCTAAGCTTAATTATTAGATATGTAAATACATAGGAAATGGATGGTGTGTATGTAAATTCCTCTTTTTATGATCATATATTCTAGGAATATATTTTTGCCATTTATTACTTATCATTTTCAAAAAATAAAGAGTTAATTAAATAAGAAAATTAATAAGATAATAAGAATATCTATTGGATACAAAGTATTCTAAGAGGTGGATCAAAAATTGTTGGTGAGCACACGATCTAGAGCACGTGAGGAGAGAGAATAGAAGGAGAGTATGAGAATAATCTCTTATCATGCTTCATTCGACCCATTATTTATAGTTTTGGAGCTTTTATTTGTAATATATAATCGGAAAAAATATATAATAATAACAATAAATACATTAAAGTGCGTGATTTTATAGTGTGCTTGTAGTTGTACTAATGAGTAAGAATATTAAGCATTGTATCATCCTAGATTCTATATTCTTTAACAATCAAATATTCATATGCCACACATCAGCAACAACAACAACAACAAAGCCTTAATCCCACTACGTGGGGTCGGCTACATGAATCTTTTTTCTCCATGGTGTCATATTTAGTGTCATATTTTCATTTAGTTCTAGTAGATTAAGATCATTTTTTATACAATAAGCCCAAGTCTTCCTAGATCTACATCTGCCTTTCTCAACGCAGGTCGAATCTAAAACATCTACTCTCATAATCGGATCATTAGATGATCGACGTTTAATGTGACCAAACCATCTAAGACTACTTCTGTAATTTTACCCGTCGGAGGAGCTACATAATCTCTTTTATTCAATTTTATAGGGGCGTATGGTAGCATAGTTTTAATAAGATTTAGTCATGAATTTAGCGTAAATTCTCACAAACATTAGAAAAATAAAAAATTAAATCCAACTCCCCGTTGAATTGAATTTTTTGCGTTCTATTTTCATCGTATTGGATTTACTACATTCTATTTAAAGTAAATACGAGTTGCAGCCAAACATCCTCTTAACAATATAAGAAAACAATATAAATCAATAAATAAAACTTTAAAATTGAAATTATCTAAAAACATCCATTTTTTTACAATCAAAAAACAAAACACCAACTTTTCCTAATATATAAACACAACTAAAACACACACAATCACAGGAGGGGGAAAGAGAGAGAGAGAGAGAGAGAGAGAGGAGTTCACCGTCGCATTGGACCTTCCACCGCCGGAGCCGCCATCGCCTTATGCTGCTTCACCAAGCTACCCTCCCATCCTGCGTTCAAAAACCTCCATAAACTCAAAATCAAATTTTCCCTAAACGCTAAAAACAAAAGAAAAAACAGAGCACGCCATACCCAAATCCAAACGAAGTCCTCGGTTATACAGCTCCCTATACTCCTGCGAAAGCGCGCAAGTTTCACAACAACAATGTACCAGACAATCAACACAAGGACCCTCTTCCAGGAAGAAAAGACTCCTCATCTTCGACCGATAGAAACAAGAGTATATCCATTGACACCCAGTCGTGCAGAGCAAGAGAGCGTACAGACCACCGCTAACACCACAGGCTGCAACCACAAGCCGTCAATCAATCGAAGAAGAAGAGGTATGGGTTTGTGGGATTGCTTACATGTTGATCCTCTGTCGACTATCTCCGCAATGCGGCCGAATGTAATGCAGGGACAGAAGAAAGTCAGACAGCCTGCAGGGGAGAAGCAGAGAAGAGTTCAGTGGGCGATTTTCATGTGAAGAAGAGGATGGGGAGGGAGTTATGTACAGTTTCCGATGTCGTCGAAGCAGTCAAAGAGGCCAGTGGACCATGGGGTTGGGGAGAGGATTTGCGCCGGTAGAACCAGAGGATAGTTCATTGGAGGCGGCGGCGGGGGAGTAGGAGGAATGGGAAGATTGGGGGCTGACGAGGGTGGAAACTGAAATTTCATGTCTTGTGGCTGTGGAGGATCCATTCGAACGAAGAAGACTGATTTTGAGAAAAAATGAGCGGGTTTTCAATCGGAGTCAGGAGGGCGAAGAGAAAAGAAATGCTTTTGGATAGCGGTTGGAGATTCGAAGGGTTAGTTTTTTTAATCAATCGATGCGAAGAATAGTGACCGTTAGAAAATAAAAGAAAAATTTGGGGGGAAAAAATGAGAAAATGAGGAGCTCTGCAAATAAAAATGTTAGTTAAAAGCATGCTAATGATCGATTTCTTTTAATTAAAATAATGCGGCAATTACAAACATACCACACAATTTCTATACCTTTACTTAACTAACACCAAACTTTTAATTTTTTACATTTATACCACCCAAATCTTTCAAATCACCACAAAAAAAAAACAATACACCTTTTCGTACAAAGATAATCTGGCATACATGTAAAAATTGAAGCTTAGATATTAGATCTGTTAATACATAGCAATTGAGCAGTATGTATGTAAATCTTACTGAGATAATTCAATGAATGATAGCAAAAAGCCGACTATTTAATATTTTTACACAAATAATCAATACCCTGACAAATCTTGACATGATCCGCATTAGAAAATCATAGGAAACATCAGCAAATACAATGCATTAATAACAATGTGGCATGAGCCGTTACATCCATGCAAAAGCAAATCTTCAAAGCCAGTATGGAGGAGAAGACTCCAGCCAACAGCCACTAAGAAATAATTCACAAATTTACGAAAAAATATATATATATATAAAAATTGCTACCTAGAAACAAAAGTAAAAGTTCCTAAAACACAAAAACAAAAATGCAAAAGCTTTCAGCCATGAATCAGCAAAGAACAAGAAAAGCTTCTAGAGAATATAACAGCATTGTCAGCCAGAAGCAAATTTCTGCACATCATGATTCATGGAATTCTTTCTCTAGCTGAAGAAAGTTTCAGCTTGTCAGGTCGAGAGGGTGGCCATAAATCTTCTTCTTCTTCTTCTCTGGTTATGAGTCATCCTCACTGTCATCCTCTTCATCTTCACTGTCCCCATACTTTAAATCTTTAATCTTTGTGGAATTTCCTGGTTTCCTCCAGATATGATCTTTGGGTTCAGAGGATTCATGGCTGGGCCTATCCAGGTTACACCGCCTGCAAACCGCGTTCCTGCTGAAGTTCAGGAAGTCGCATCTGCACGAATCAAGTTATTACAGTGAAGTAAGATTTACATATATATACCACTACAATCCTACATATTTACATATCTAAGACCTAAATTTTTGTTGTTACATGCATACATACCACCTTACCTAAGCGTTGAAATGTGAATTTCACTTTTTTAAAGTTAAAATAGTGGATATGGTGTGAAAATTTTGAGTGGTATAAATAAAAAAGGTTGATTTTTGCACCCATAATGAAATGCAAGATTTGAAAATGGGAAAAGATGGTTTGCAAGTTTTTTCAAATCTTACTCGGGGCATTCCCAATCTCCGGGATTTAGATCTCTCTTGGGCCGTTCTTCAAGACATCGGAAGCACTTTTTGTTGCGAGCGTAGTTCATGAAGTCGCACCTGGTAGCAAGATAGAAATGATCAGCTCACCTTATTTGCAAGTAGCTATCTAAAGAAATGGATAAAACAAAGGGGCATTTTACATAAATACCACACAATACTTATGTATTTACATATCGACCACCTAAACTTTAATATTTAACATAGGTATATAACATCAAGTTATTTACCATGCAAGCCAAATGCACCTTTTTTAAACATAGGTATATAACATCAAGGTGGTATAATGTAAATATCAAACTTAAGGTGTTAGATATGTAAATCCATAAGAATTGTGCAGTCTTCATGTAAATTTCCTTAAAACAAAAGTTAAATAAGAAAGTTACTTTGGGCAGGTCCAATCTCCTGGTTTCATTTTCATGGCATCGTTATCGACCTTTTTGGGCCCATCTGCTTTGCATTCAAGACAACGAATATTCCGAGCGAAATTGAGAAAATTGCAGCTGCAAAATAAAGATCGGAGTTTTACTGTAATGAATTTAGGTCAATCTCAATAATGATGTTTGGAGGGTCTTTTGTGCAAAAGCATGGTAAATTGTAAGTTAAAACTGTCATCTACTTGAGTTTATGATGCATTACTTTAGTGTGTTCCAACCATTCAGACAAATCGGTCTAGACATTTAGATTCTTAAAATTTAATCCTAAAAAGTCAAATCAAATAACAATATACTAGTTCAAATATAAATCAACTTGAAGTGTAATAAATTGTTTGGGAAATTTACATATGTAACACAAAATTCTAATGTATTTACATCATAGTTTAAAAAGGCATTTAAGAATTACGCTGCACCTCGAACTGAGACGCATAAAAAAAAAAAGCCTTGAGGCTTAAGCCTCACTGCCGCCCACGAGGCTTACGGCTTTTTCATTTAAGGCTTAAGCCTCAAAGCTTTATGCCTCGAGGCAGTAGACACATTGCCTCGATCAAGTTATGCAAAAACATACTTATTATATTATATTTTTTTATATTTAATATATTTGATACAATGCCTTAAAATGTCAAAAGATAATTTAAATATGATTATTGATTATGTTATTAATTACTTTATTTATTTAAATTATATTGGATTTCAAATTAATTGTTAGTAAGAGGAAAATTATGATGAATAAAAAATATTTTAGAGTTTTCAATAAGACAATTAGATGTTAATAATAAATATGATTTTTTTTTTTTGTATGACAAAAACATGAGGCCACCATGGATCTTGAACTTCATAGAATATTCAAATTTTAAGTAAATGTTTACCTAAAATCACATTTCAAACATGCATTTTATATCAATTTTTCAGCTAAGATTTATAGTTTGTCATTATGATAATAAACTAAATCAACATATGAATAGTTTATGTCAAATTTATGAAATATTTTTAATTTTCGAGTTTTTTTTTTTTTTTTTTAGGCTTATGCCTTGATCAGCCTCAAGGCTTACACCCTGCCTCGCTAAGACAAATAGCCTCAATTCCTGATTTCGCCTTTTTAAACTTCAACTTACATACCTCACACCTAAACTTTCATATTGACACATATAGCTCTTTCGTGCTTTAAACCTATGCATGAAAAGATGTATTTTACTTCTAAAAAGTAGTAGTAGTGCTATTTTTTATGTGCTATTAAAGACTTAAGTGTTATGTGTGTACATATGAAAGTTTAGGTGAGAGATATGTAAATACATAAGAATTGTGTGATATGTAAGAAAATCCCCAAAAAAAAATTTATTATTTTTAAGATGAAGAACACCCACGAGCCCCTAGAGGTTTGCTAATGAAGGAAAAAATCAAGTAAATGAAGGCATAAACCTGAAATACGACAAGAGGATTTCAAGCCAAACGTAAAATAAGTTAAGGTAAAAATAAATTCACCCTCCAAAGATATGAGCAGGGCACCAAAATGGAGAACTGGCTAAAATATTGATCAGCAATCAATGGCGTAAGGCAGGCTAATCTAGAATTTTGTTTTAGTAAGAAACACACAAGTTTCATTGGTAAGATAACCAAACAAATACAAGGAGGAAGACAATGCTTCTTTGAATCCTCTCTCTTTAGCTCATTAATTGGAGAGAAACTCTCTCTCTCACTACTCTCTGCTCATTTTCTAGAGGCTAATTATGATGTCACAAAGATTCTCACTTATGAGGCTGATGCTACAAAGGCTTCCACCTAAAAAAGCTGACATTTTTTTCCGCCGCCAAACCTCTTTATATAGGCAACCTGTGTCAATTAAAGTTGATGAGCATTTATAAGGATAAGGCGTTGAGTGCAACACCATTAATGAAATAGAAAATCATTGCTCAAATTTAAAATGTTGTGAGGAGATGGCATCAAATTTAAAACCAAAATCATGGATCGCTTAGCCATGTTTTCGTCGTTATCGTGCTCTCAATGATCATACATCATCTTCGGAGTTATTTGTCACTTGGGCACACTCTCTAGACACCCTCTTGTCAATCTAGCAATAATGAGTTTTCCACTCAAAACTCAGCTCGTAATTCTAATGCATCACCTTGAATCTCCTGAGTTTTTCTCGGATTTAAATTCTCTTCAAAGCAAATACTTCTAGCTCAAGTTACTATTGCCAACATTTAGGATTCTCAAAAGTCAATTCCCAACTTCAAAATCCTCTAAACTTGCCAGATGTCCTTGGGTTAATTAATTTCTAGATCACTCTAGATAATTAGAAAATCACCAACCCTAAGAGAGTTCGAATTTTGTGAAACTAACGCCCCTTATAAGGTTAGTAAGTAAAGAAAATTTTCACCACCATGTTTTAACATTTCCTGCACTTTTCCACCACTCATTTCAAAAAGTATTTAGGTCGTCCCTTGATGATTCTCGCTTAAGAACAAGAAATTACTAGGAGTCTTCTTGTTGGAACTTCATTGGAAAAATCCCACAAACACTTAAGAATAGAAGCAACCGATCCTTGGAAATCCATAGACTAGCACGATAGGCATAATTTTTGTCGTCGACCATGTCGCAAATTTTAGACAACTTTATTAGGAAGATTTGAGATGTAGATCACCAAGAAAAAAAATTATAATGCCCGCACTATCAGAAAATCAATGTCTCAAGATGTGGAAAAAGGCCATAAGTGTCCCATCTCGAGCAAAATGTCTAAGGGATATTCATCCCTTATGACATATTAAAATTTTTATTAAATAGCCAAGCTCTTTACCAACCTCAAACTTATATTTATGAAGATTCCTCATATTCATGGTCTAAAAAATCAAACCAGGCTAGCAAATATGTGGCCCATTCCACCGTGAATCAATCTTCAGGGTATTAAATCCAAGTTTAAAAGAATCGATCAAAATTGTCTGTTGCACCGATGAATTGGTCCAATTTTAAAGAATCATCTGGTCTAAACAATGATCATTTTTTATTTTCATTTTTGTGTTTTCATCAGATGGTTAGAAAAAAATTTAGATTTAGAATAGAAAAAAAAATAAATTCTTAAAATATTAATGCACTATTATCATATTAAAAAACAAAAAAAATGAAATATTCAAAATTAGAATTTTGAACATATTCTCAAGTTCAAATATTGTTTTGACTTGATTAATTTATGTAGCTAATAATAGCCAAAGCAGAGATTTTGGTGAAGTAAGAACTGGCATGATTATCCATTTTATTCCTAGGAGATTTCATATAATGAGGACGAATTTTCGAGATTACATTAAATATCAATCTTAAGAATTTTTTAAACAGTCCCTCCCCTTTCTTTTTTAGCTTTCTTTCTTTTTTTTTTTCTTTTCTTTTTTTATTTGGATTTTACTAGACGGATAGAGGATGAGACATAATGACAAAGAGAACTATTGATTGAATAATTCAGTAATATAGTTGAACTAGCCAAAGTATTAGCCATATCACCAATACATGTGGATAACCATAATATCAGAATCCTAGCCGTATGATTACAAATTATGCTTGTTCAACAACTCTAGAAGCTTCTCTCTACGCTATATATCGCATCGCCTATGTAATATGTTTCTCTAATGAATAAATACAAGGCTGCTAGTCTTTACAGCTATCATGCTCCCAGATATTTCCTTGTTCCTACTTTTCTGTTTTCTCATGGTATCAAAGCTGAAATTGCAGTAAGGCTTCAGATTTTCTTCACTTTGTATCCTTCCTCGAGCAGCACGCTATGTCTCTTAGAAGTACCTATTGTACTTCATTCTCAAGGTTGTCGCTGTGAGGCTCATCACAGCTCATCTACAGATTTCTTGCTCACTTTCTTTGTTACTGTCGATACTTTTGTACTTCACTTAAAAATATGGAGGAATCAGCAATGTCAGAAACTCAAACTCCACTAATCTCAACCTCCATCCCTCAAGTTCCTTAACTCGCTACTGAAATAATTTTCCCAAACTCCTCTCACCCCTGACAACTACCATATATGGTGTGCCCAAATTTTGAAGATATTCACTGCAAATGGTTTTGTAGGATTTCTGGAAGGCAACAATAAGTGCCGCCCAAGTTTGAAACGGAGGCAGCCGAAAATTCACAATTCCATGAATGAACTATTGCTGACCAAAAACTCACAGCTTTCCTCTACTCGAAAATATCCTCAGTTGTCCTCCCACACATCATAAATCCTCAAACTATTGTTGAAATTGGACAACACTAGAACATTGATTACAACCCACTAATAGATCCAGGGTGATCAAACTGAAGAATAAGTTACACCATATAGCTATGAAGGATAAAACGATGGCACAGTACCTAACAGAAGTTCGAACACCGGTTGATCATATCAATGTGGCTAGGTCCAGATTAGATGAAGAAGATGTTATCCTATATATTCTGAATGGACTTCCTCCAACATACAACACATTTAAAACGGCGATTCAGACACGGCTACAACCTATTGCTCTTGATGATCTCTACTCTCTTCTTTGTAGTGAAGAGACTAACATTAATACAGACAATGCAAAGCAGATTTCTCAAACAGAAATTCCTCTAGCTCTCAATTTTGTCAAGGGACGCAACACATCATTCAATCAAACAAGGGGGAGACATCAGCCAACAAATTCAAGGGGAGGAAGAGGCTATCAAAACAATTCACATGGAGGAATAACATCCAATCGATCCAATGTTACATGTCAAATATGTCACAAATTAGGACACCTTGGAGTACACACCTACAACTCTACCGCAAGCCCTCAATGCTACTTCCAAGGACTGGATTCTTGATTCCGGTGCAACCAATCACTTCACCTCAGATCTGAATCTGCTTCAATCAGCTATAACATACAATGGAATGGAGCACGTCATGGTCGACAATGGCCAAGCTGTCCCAATTCCGCATAAAGGCGACGGTCTTCTTCCCACTTCAAATCGTAAGTTAAAACTCTCTCAAATTCATCACACTCCTCTAATCTCTTATAATCTTTTGTCTATCCATAAACTAACCAAAGACAAAAATGTCATTGTCCTCTTAAATCCACCTGCCTTGGTTACTTCTGATCCTCAGACTCAACAGATCATCCTTAAGGAACCCAGCCGTAGAAGACACTAGTCCACTCCAACACATACATCTCTACCACAAGCATTTACTATATCTCTTTCTAAATCGCAGCAAGCTACATTATAGCATCAGCGCTTGAGACAACCTCATTCAGATATCATAGCGACCATATGGAAACACCATTCTCACTTCATACCATCCAGCTCCACCTCATGCGACACTTGCAATCTTACTAAAAGCCACAAACAACTTTTTGTATCTAGTGTAGGACAAAAATATAAACTACTTGAACCTCTTCATAGTACTGTTTGGGGTCCTTCCCAATTATCTCTTATCAAAGTTATAGATATTATATTGTTTTTATTGATGAATTCTCTCAATTTTATTGGGTTTTTCCGATGTATATTAAATATGAAACAACTGATATCTCAACACCTTTCATTAACTCTCTCCACCATCAATTTGATATCAAAATCAAAATGCTTAGAATGGATGATGGAAGAGAATACAATAACACCAACTTAAATACATATACATCAATATTCATGTCCTTGTACACCGGAACAAAATTGCGTCGTTGAAAATAAACATAGCACATCATTGAAACCACTAGGGCCTTACTTCATCATTCACAACTTCCTTACAAGTTTTGGATGGATGGTCTACTCGCTGTTGTACACCTCATTAACTAAATTCCCACAAGAACCACTAACTATATATCTATCTACGAACATTTTCATAAACCTTCACCAATCTACACTCATCTTCATAAATCAACCACTAACCCAGGTATTTCTCTATTCCTGTCTTTTTGTTTTCTCACAAAGGTTTCTTTAGTGAATAGTTCTAGATTTTTTTCACTCTAACAACCTTATAGCCCACGGTTGCTTTGCTTACTATAAAGTTAAATCACAAGACACTTACTAAGAAGGTTTAAAATGAGTTGCCCATCGAATAGGCTTTGTTGAAGACTTGGGTTTTCCTCAAGATAATTCAATCATGTTCAATGATAGCAAGAGTTTAGCTAGAGTTTAAATATAACATTTAAAAACCAAACAAATTGATATTTGGCAGTTCTTTATTGGATAAATTGTTAAAGATGATGATTCCTCAAATAATAATATCTGCATTGAGCATAATCCAACCTAAAGTGCTTAATAAAATAATTCATATTCTCAAGTACAGGTAATGAATGAACTTGATTAATTTATATAGCTATTGATAGACATAAGGACTTTAAGTGAAAAAGAGATTCTTGTAATATAAAGAATAGCATGATTATCGATGTTGTTTTGAGGATATTTCATAAAAAGGGGAGGAATTGTTCGAGATTATATCAAATCTTAAATCTTAAAGATTCTTTAAATAGCCCCTTCCCTTTCTTTTCCATCTTTCTTTCCTTTTTTTTTTTTTGGATTTTTCCAGATGAATCGAGAATTAGACATGAATGATAAAGGGAACTACTGAATGAATAATTTAGTGATATAGAGGGACTAGTCAAAGGTTTTTTTAGTGGATGGTTATGAGATTCAATATCCACAATCACCAAACAAAGCACCATGCAAAGAAACTAGCTCAATATTAAATGTGAGGGATCGAGAGCTCTCAAGTTCGAACATTTAGGGAAATGTCAAGAGTACCAGATATTCTTCCTTATTTTCAAAAATTTGGTGGGAGTGGAATCAGTCTATTCTTCTCTTTGAATTTATCTCGAGAAAGTTTCCTCCAATATTTTGTGAGATAACTGCACCCTCCTCTGTTAGTTTCTTGTAAGAATTTAATATTTATTTAATATTCTTATTTTTGTACTCTACATATATTAATAGTTGATTTTTTATAACTCCATGTTAATTAAGTGTAAATCAATTTTGAGCAAACAGTATAAAATTTGAACTTATTATTTGTGTAATTGTCATATTATCTTATATCATGTTTTCATGATGCTGGATTTATTTGCTTGTTCATCCTATTTGTCTTTCGGGTGCTCCTAAAGGTGACTTGGGCCCTTTTGCACGACGAGTAAACAAGTCTTCATCATTTATTGCCGGCCATCAACCTCCCTATTCTCTCTTGTCTTTATTACTTTTTCTCTCTCCACCCCACCCCCTCAATTCATTTACTCACCCTAATGTGATTGTAGACATGAGTGATTCAAGTCTCTCTTCCTCTTTGCCATCAATTTCGCTTGCACGATCAAAAGCTTTCCACGTTGGTATTAGCGGCACATTATTGACTGATAAACTTGGTAAATTCCCTTTAAAAAATGAATATGCAGATAAACTAAACATCAAACCAGTATAAATAAATTTAAGAACCACAATAACTCTAGCCCCTGACTCCTTAATGCACAGAAGTGGGAGTCCTAAATGCGTGAAAATTACGTTGTCGGAAATAAAAAATGTATTAAAAAAACTTACTTAGGGCATAACCAATCCCCCCTCTTCATTTCAACATTTTGAGAATTCTTATTTTTGTTGGTGGCTGTCTTCAATTGACTAGATGGTTCCTTCTGATTACTAAGATTCAGAACTGGCTTTGGAAGAGCTGGATCAATTATAGTGTCACTCAATCTAGTAAATTCTGAAAGAAGCTTGCGGGCAGACTCCTGAACTTGAACCTTTACAGGAGAATTCTCTCCGCCTAAAAGTGCGGCTGGATTTACAGCATAGCTTAATAAGACACGCATAATATCCACTGTGCGAGCTCCTTCTTCTTCATGCACAATTTTATATGCTCTATCACAAGATACACGAATATTGCAAGCACAACATACCTGCAATAACAGAAAATATTTCAACTCTATTTATCACATTGATTTTTGGCACACTTTGTAGTCCAATATGACAATTCTTGGACTTCATAATTAGAACTATTTTGAAAAGATTTATGTGGAGAACAAAAACAGCTTAAACATTTCATCTTATAATGTTGTTATGCATGATGCTTGTGTATTTTGTACAAGCCAAAAGATATTATGATGGAGCAAAAATGTATTTTTATTATTCCATATCCTAGATTAATCAGAAAACAAAGCTAGGCTAAAAAATAAGTAGGGAAAGTTCAGTATTATCATTGATGAATCGAAAAACAGCAAAACTAAGCAGAAAAAAAGGAAGAATAGTTTAGTACTAAATTTAGAAGTTATCAGAGACTTCCGTTAATTTTTAATTAAACATCTAATTATGTGGTTTAAATAAATTAATTTAATAATTAAGTGGCCTATCTAATTAAAATAACTACCAAATTATTTCTGTTAGATATCTCCCATTTGTAGAAATTGGTTATTCATTTAAAAGTCACACACATGCATCTTCATGATGGGAGACGAATATATCTATCTATCTATCTATATATATATATATATATATATATATATATATATATAGAAAGCAATTTTAAGCGTGTTTATTCTAATAAGAGAATCTTTTGTGCTGCCATCATTTTGAGAAATATAAAATGCTCGGATAGTCTCGCATTTTCTTGGTGTTCACCTTAAATCAAATTTATGCGCCTTGAAATAAGATTCTTACTTCCATTTACGTCATATAATCAAAATTTTAGCTAGCAATTAGTATCAGAGTATTAAGATTTTAAATTCATTCTTCCTCTGATGAATTTCATTCAATAATTCACACATTGTAAAGGTCGATTTCACATATTCAAGTGAATTCGCTAACTTGAGGTACATATGTTCATTCCTTGATATTTTTATGTTCCTACTAAAAGTTTACTAATATAATTTTTAAATTTACATAAAGTATAGTCAAATGTAATTTTGATGCCATATTTAAAATTTGTTAGAATTAAGAAAACATTAATGATATATTTGATTGTGATAACATATTAGTGGCATAATGCTAAATTAAGATTAATATGCTAAGCGAGAGAATGGTTTTCACGATGTTTTAATTAAAATTTCATTTAAATTAATCTAGTTGATAATTAAGTGGCTCATTATATTAAGATTTTGGCTGACAAAAATAACTTAAAGCTAAAGGCAGTATTAAAAGCAAGAAGCATACATCTGCTTCATCAAGCCTCAAGAATGCTCTCAACCTTTTTGCAGAATTAACAGATTTTCTGAACAGATTGGGACATCCAGACTGAACAATAGTTCTAATGTCTTCCTTAGGCAGAGACCTGAATGATAAAGTGATTCAGCAAAATAACAAGTTGAAAATGAACATAAAAAATCAGATTTTTATAAAGGACGACAAAACATATGAACACCAATTATTGAAAATCAACAAAAAAATTTTATCAACATTATGCCATAAGTAAATCTAGGCCAATGCAGATAATATTGTTTTTTTTTTTCAATTATCATGTATTTATATATCTAACATCTAAACTTTCATATCTACATACATAACACTCTAATCTTTACTATCACATAAGAAACCACCACTACTAACTTTTTAAAAGTGAAGTGCCCCTTTTCATGCACAAGTTCATGACACCAAAGTTATAAATGTAAATATCAGATATTAGGTGCTAGAAATGTAAGCACAACTGCATTGTGGGATATGTATGTAAGTTTCCCCCTTTTTTCTGTTTTGTGTGCTGCTGTTAGTTAAAATTTAGATATGTGTGTAAATTAAATTGTGGGAATAAAATAAGAAATTACAAGCAATAAATAAAGAAAAAATCATAGTTTTACCATTATATCGAAGATAATCAGCATAACAGTTCATATGCCACATCTTGACAGAAAAAAAGAAAAATGAAAAGAGAATGATAGCCACCTTAAAATATCAAATCTCTCTCTAGCAAACTTGAGGCAAGCGTTCTTCAACCTGTTAGTATCTAAGGCGATACCTTTACCGTCCAAAGCAGGAGATGTAGCAGCAGTGAAAGCCTCCCTTTCGTCATCTGCAAGCTCGGAATGGAGAATCTCGAAGTAGCCTTTGCTCCTTATCTTATCAACGAATTGGCTCCATTCAGGCCACGGGTGAGCAGAAGGGGCCGCCTCTACGCTATCGATGGCAACCGCGGAAGCGGAGGAGAAGAACTGAAGCCGACGGATTTGGGGAACAGAGCATCTTTCCGGAGTAAGAAGACGGTCAGGGGAAGAGACGGATAGAGGCGGCGGAGATAAGGCGAAGCGGTTTGAGCTCCGGCATGAACGGAGGAAGGTGGAGCTGAGTTGGAAGAGAGGGGAGAAGGCCATAAGGGTGAAAGGGAGGAAGAAAGGAAGCGACTTCAAAGGCACGAAGTAGAGTTTTGGGGGAGGAAGGGTTTTGGAAGGGGATTGGAGGATTGGGTATTCGAGTTTATTAGTTTAGAATATATATAGTAATATTATTAAAATGATAGTAATATCAATTAAGCAGGAGTATTTGGTTTATAAATTAATTATTTAGTTATTTAGATGCATATAACCAAGCTCTAATATATTTTTATCTTTGGATTTATAACATTTAGTATCATAAAATAATGCTAGAAAATGAAAATGTGTATTTTATTTAAAAAAAATAAATGATAAGAAGTTTTTTAAATGATTGATAGGCCATAAAAAAAATTTCAAGCATGTAGCACGAATCTCAATAATTTTTTTTTGAGCCAGAAACATACAACCCCGAATTAAAAACGATCCAGAACTTTGATTTCAACAAAGTTATAATCAAACATATCGGTTCTACGAAACAAACACGATGACACTAAAATTGGTTTAATGTGAGTCAAATCAAACTTGAATTAAGTCGTTAACTATTTTTGGAAGCTTCTGGCGTACAATTGGAATGTCAAACGAAATTCAAATTTGCTAAGTTTATAGTCAAATTAAGTGTCTCAATAAGATGAATCTAATGAGCTCGGGATCACATAATTTCAACATCAATAGGACACCCAAATATCCACAGAATATTGTTTGATAGAGGGAACATCTCCGGGTGGCCTAATGGAGTTGTCAAGATTTCTTCTTTATTTGTAGAAAGACATCTCACATACTCTAAAAATAGAGCCCTACCCCTTCAAGAAAAGAGACCTTGAGGCTAGACTTTGAATCAGAGGAAGAGTTTGACTTGTAGCAAGATCGAGGAGTAGAATTTCAATGTCGTTCTAGACTGAAAACCTGGTGAACTTTACCAGCTCCTGCAGTCGCTGGCCATCGTTGGTTATCCCCTGCTCTTTTGGAACCAGGATGTGTACTACGAGATTCTAACATATGTTGCAAAGCAACAATGCACATCAAATATGGTGTACTAAACTTTCAGCAAATACTTATAATTGCAATCACTCCTGATCATTGTGCAACAAATGATGTGCCTCAGAGAATTGTGTAACATTTTCTTGCCTGTGGCACGGGGGTTTGTACATGGAATCACCAACTCATAGTGAATCATTTCATCTATGCAAGTTCCCGTGATTGTTTTCATTTCTTGTTATTTCACATAAAAACTTTTTATTTCTCTATCTATCACGTTTATTATATGAGTATGTGATGGATTTTTGTTCAACCTTAAGATTATATTTCTTGACTCTAACGTCACTAATCATCTAGCACACATCAATGATGTTGATTGTCATGCATCTAACTATGAAACTTCTTGTTATATCATTAATAATATATAAATTTTGTTATATGTATATAAATGCCCCATTTTTTTAAGATTATATTTGTATTCTGAATTTTAAAATGGTGATTGAATTTTTTAAATATTTTTTAGTGTTGGGTCCTAATTTATCAAAAGAATGATTATAAGGAGTTAATTATGAAATATGAAGGGATTAGTTTTCTTAAGATTCTTTGAAAAAATTGATGTCGTGGTATTGTTAAGCACACGTCAACCACAGAAGTATACATGTCGCTCCAGTAATATACAGATTTGAGTTCGTGTATCAATTCTATGATGAAATTTGTTAATTTCCAAAAAACATATAGATTCTAGTTTGCTAATCCAAAATTTAAGTTAGAAAAAGAAATTTTATGAATTTTTAAAATGTCTAATCCTAAATTTCCAAAATTGAATCCTACTAAATAAAATTAGAGTTTTCTAATCATTGAAAATAAAATCTTGCTCCTGTGAATTAGATCATTTAAATCATCAGTACTATTCTGATAAGTTTCTCAGCTTTATATCGACAATTGAAGATAATCACTCCACACAATATTTCTAGCGATAAGAAGCATTAGAGTCTCAAACTATAGTTAAGATTATTTAACCCTAAAATGACTCATAGGAATTGTCCAATCCTCAATCAGATTGCAATCTCCTGCTGATAATTTGTTTATTCCAATGGTTGACTGTGTATTAATTAACTTGTTCTTCTTGTCAACGATCAGAGTCTTAGATCATAAGTGATTTTAACATTCTAGATGACCAGTTTGAAAGTAAATAAAGATGAAAATGACATCACATAAACATTCAATAAAAGAACTTAATAGTCTAGGGAAATCTCATTTATAAAATACAAGTCAACATATTTCCAAATCACATAAGCATGAAATCGCTTAATTGCTTCACCTATTTGAAGAAAATAAAAAATGTCCATTAAAATCATAAGATTAGTGCTTACAATCATAGAAAAATCTAACTAGACTCGATTCTCCTTTAAGTACACTATAATCTTCTCTTTGCAATGAATCGTCCTTTAATTTGATCTCTTATGTGCAAATGCTAGACTCATTTGCACTTAACTCATGAATATCATCAAATCAGCACACTCACTCTAGTATAAATTGTTCGCTGATGGTGGAAGAAATGTAGTAGTTTCCCTTCTTTAGTCATCTCCCTTCTTCCACATGAAAAAGCCTTTTTATATTTCCCGCAACACGAATCAACTCAAATCTATGGAGAACCATCAATTTGCGTAATTGGGTGCCCATACAATGATAGGTGGCACAAGTGCGCTACAACTGAATGTAGGGTGTTCGAATTCGGGTGTCAAGTTTCGTGCTTCAATCTTTTCTAGCTCGGGGACATGGCGGACCAGTAGGCGGGCCTACGTACACGAGCTAGAGATGCAGGCGGTAGGCCTGCGAGTCAACAAGTTGGGCTGGAGACGATGGATGGAGGTTGCACTGGCTAACCCATCTAGTTGTTTCCAACTTGATCATGAGGGTTGCAATCTTGCAGTTGCGATCACCTAGGTTATGAAATTGGGGCGCTTCAATGGGTTGTTATAGGACAATGTGGATTTATAAAATTATTTGGGTTTTCACCATTTTGAGAAAAAAAAAAAGAAAAGAAAGCACACTTTTCTCCCTGAATTGTTTGAAGTCTCATGGACAAATGTTGTGTCCATTTTTGCATTGGAGTTGTGCAATGCTCGGAGTTCTTTTAGCTAGTTTTTGTGCCCCTTTTTCAATCGAGTTGTGCAATCCCTAGAGTTCCTTTGACCAATTTTTGTGCCTCCTTCTGCACTAAAATAGTGCAACCCTCGAAGTTCCTTATTACATTGTTGTTGTGCTTTATGAGGAGATTTTTCATGCTTTGAGATGCTAATGTTTGGGGAATCCCCTTCCCATGAAAATCAAAGGAAGTACCATAATCTTGAGGAGATGGCATCGATGCTCACCAGAGATGAGTTGGACATTTTCTAAGATGTGTGGAAGATCAAGTTTTTGAAGATCAACTATCCCCTTGGCGAGTATAAACGAATGTATTACTCTAGTGCAAAGCATATATTAGCCTTGAGATACTAACTAACGAAATGTAAGACTAAATTATCCACCATGATTTTTTTTTTATCTCAAAAAAATCTAAGAACTGAAAGTAACACCAGCTAACTTATATCATAGTGCAGAGAATTTAAGGGATTTTCAAGTAAAGATATTGGATCTTGAAAAGAGGATTATAAAGTTATAGACCCAATGTGCTAGTAAATTCAAGCAAAGCTTCTAGAAAGGAACCCAACTAACGTACCTCTAGACTAGAGTTGACACTAATGACATGCCTCCTAGCCAGATGTCCTGAGCTCCCTTTTTTGCTCGAAAAGAGGGTGATGATGAAAATGACTTACAAAAGTGTATTTCTTATAAAGAAATATTTTTATAATAGCTTAGTATTTTTATGATTTTGTATTGGTAGTTTTTCCTTTTCATTGTTATGATAGTGTTTCGGTATTTGTAGCTCTTCATGGATTTAATGTAGTTTGTACATATGCTGGTGTGTTGGTTTATCCAGTTCTTCATTTGCTTAATTTGGCTCATTAAACTTTGTAATAATGCATGTCTTTGACTTTGTATTACACTTGTTGAGTGTTAATTCATTTTCTTAGACTATAGTGTTATCTTGGATTAGAAAATTACACAGCGGGCTAAGAGTTACCAAAATTTTCTAGAGTTACTCAAACAATGTTGTCTTGCATGGATCAGTGCTGTCCCATATCTTTAGATTAGTATTGCCCCATTTGCTAAGTTCCCATTGTCCCATCACATCAAGGTGTGATATTTTATAATTTTGTTATGAACTTATACCTTTCAAGGCTTATAATAGTTTTAAATTTTTTATGTACATGTACTTTCTGAAGCATACAGTCATTTAAGATTTTTATATACTTGTATCTTTTGAGACTTATAATATTTTAAAATTTTGTATGTGTATATACATTGTGCGGCTTATAATCTTCTGAGATTTTTTACGTACTTGTATTTTTTGATCCATATCGCTTTCTAAGATTTTTGAGCCTGTCAACTACTTGCACTCATAGAGTCCCTCTAGTGAATACCTTGTCCAATACTAGCTTTGCATTGAGGCTATCTCATGGGAGTGTCCGCCAAGTGTATGAGTGGAGTTCTTATCTGTCAGATGCCCTTAAGAGGCCTTTTTTGGTGAGAACCATGTCACTACTATCTTCTCATTGAGGCTACCTCATGGGTGTGCCTTCTAGGGTTATAAGTGGAGACTGTGTAAACCAATTAGAATATCTGACATTTTCTTGGCTCTTTAGTAGAGCATTCACTCGATGAGTGAAGTCCGCATTAGTAGAGACTGAATAAATTATGTTAAGGATGTAAGACGCATTCTAGGTTGTATAGCATAAGATGTTCGATGACATTAATCTGTTATAGATGGAGTCTAATGAAATTCACCAATACCGCAAGACCCATCATCGATTGTATAGCCAGAGATGCACGATGACATAAACATGTTATGAACAAAGTCGAATAAAATTCACTAAAGATGTAAGACTAGTCCTACATTGCTAGTTCAAGCTTCTGCATGTTGATCATAACCCGTTATGGAAGAGGAAGAATTGGGTTCTTTTGGGATTGGTTGAACCCATGATATGATGCCAGAGATACTCTATATTTCTCGATTATGAGATTTTGGTCGAGATGCACTTTACTATTTTCTTGGAAATATAGTTACAATCAAAATCAATAGTGATATTTGCAACTTTTCTATTATTGTTTTAGAATTTGTTATCATCGAGTGAGGACGTTGACTACATAAACTTATAAGCAGCCCATGTATCAAATATTGAAAAGATCAACTTCTTATAATCAAGGGGAAACTTCAATATGACAAGGGAGTGCTAAGAGAGCGTTTTTTTAGTTGGACAACTCCGATTAGTAGTTGTTCTTATGTCATAATTAGATTTTGGCATGCGTGTCCCATTACAGTTGTGATGAAAGTTGCCCTTGGCATGGAAGTCATTCTCATAAACTTGATATCTAGAATGTTGAATTCATTTAACTCTCAATTGGATTTATTTCATTGAGACACTCAATTTGACTATAAACTCGTCAGATTTGAAATTCATTTGAGTCTCTAGTTAACCGCCCAAAGCTTCCAAAAGGAGTTTAACGATTTTTTGTGGCTTCATTTGATTTAGGTAGGATCAATTTCAGTGTTTTATGTCTGTGTCATGAAGTTTGTTATGAAGTTTGTCAATTTCACTGCACATTTGCTGAAAATTGGAGTTCTAGATGATTTTAAATTTGAGTTTGAACATTCTTAGCCTAAAAAATATCTCTAAATTCATATCAAATGATAAAATTTAATGACAGGGGATCAACCCTCTTGATACAATTTTTTAATATAAGTCCACAAAATTGAATAAGAACATATGCATGTAAATTAATTTGGAATTATATTGAAGGGAAAATGACACAATATCGAAAAGAAGTCAT
Source organism: Phalaenopsis aphrodite (assembly GCA_003013225.1). Taxonomy (NCBI): domain Eukaryota; kingdom Viridiplantae; phylum Streptophyta; class Magnoliopsida; order Asparagales; family Orchidaceae; genus Phalaenopsis; species Phalaenopsis aphrodite. The sequence continues at coordinate 1,930,983 of NEWO01000023.1, read as the reverse complement.
AAGCAATCTGCTTGACCGCGTTGATCAATATTCTTTCATCACCATAGTTTTTGTATTAGATTATATCAATGAATAGGGGTGTAAATGAGCCGAACATGAGCAAGCTTAAGCTTGTTAGTGTTCAGCTCTTTTTTTTTTCATGTTGACTCGTGTTTAAAATAGTTCATTAATTCATGTTGGACTCAATTTAAATTTTTTGTTCGAATTAACCTCATTTTCGACTCAACTAGAAATAAAAGTTCATTAAAATTTAATAAGTCATATAATATAATTTAGTGATAAAATTTAATTTTTATTTTGAAATTTCCATAGCTTGAGATGTGAGAGGAGCTAAACTAAGGAGTTAAAACATATTTTATAGGAGATTCAATATTTATTTCATAAATTTTGTGATGTGGGACTAAACAATTATGTTGGCTTTCAACAAGGGAAGAAAGCTCCCATAGTCAAGTGTTATTTATTCTTATGCATTGAAATGCTAAGTAATTCTATTTATTTTTTTATATTTGTATGAATGGGAGTCATGGGACCCACTGACAAGCTATAGGTTGGGGAGGAAGGTTTATTTAGCATTTTCAAACTTCCCACCTCATTCAAATCTATTTAGATGTCCAATATAAAATTTTTATTTTTTATTTATAATCCTAACTAAAATTATTTAATTTTAAAAAAAATCATATTTTTAAAAATATAATATATAAATTTAATATATGGGTATTATATTAATATTATTTATTTATTATTTAATTAATTCGAGTCAAATCGAACCGAACACGAACGAACAAATCTCCGTTCGTGTCTGACTCGTTATAAATCGAGCTCAAAAAATTTGAATAGCGAAAAAATCTAACACAAACTAATTAATATCACAACATGAGTTGTTAGCAAGCAACAAATTTTTCTTACAACACTATTCAATGAATATTATTTATTTATATAAGTAAAATTTATTTAATTATAGATCACACATTCCTTGTTGCAACTGCAAAGTTTCCAAATACGATGGGCAAGCATCGATCGTTTATTTGGTTCAATTACCAATTATTTTTTATTGCACATATAATACTGTTGATCGTTTTGTATTGGGTATCCAAATCCAATCTTACAAAAATAATTAATTGGGCTCTGGGCCTGTTTTTTTTGGGAAATTTTGAGTAGAATGCATGAGAACTAGTCTCATGCATTAAATTTGTACATTATAAATTTAAACGGCCCATTAATCCGATCAGGTGGCTGGTTCGACCGGCCAAGTTTACATGGGCCTTAACCTGGGAGCCTATAAATAAGAATTGAGCGCCACTTAACTAAATATATCTTTATGTTACACGTTACTAATTTTTTTCGGGTTTATTGATTAAATATTTAAAGAAATAATGATTATATCTTATTTAATTAATAATTTGCTTTAGTTGCTCAGATCATGATCAACTCAAATTCAAATGTTGAATGTTATCATATGTGTCCACAAATAATTTTGAGCACGAACTAATTTTAATTAAATGAAAAGTAGAATAAATCAAACACGAACTCACACCAAATTTCGCTCCAACTCGACTTATTCACACCTCTAACTATAGGCTTCAATGATATCATTATCACTAGTTATTAATTTTTTTACTTTAATTTTATGGGGCAATTTCATATGTACCACTTAATTTTAATATATTTAGATATTTATCATCCGATTTTTATTATTTATTTGCATGGCACTCGTCTTTAATATCACATCTAAAATATTGTGGTATGTTATGTTCTAAGAATACGAGTACTGCACAACACGAACACGGAACAAATCTATCTATTATTGTTAAAATAGGACGTGTAAATTATTGAAAATAGAGAGCGCAGACACGCGTTAAACGACACATCGTTATAATAATTATTCATTAAAAGATGTAAAATGATCAATGGTTTTTTTGACATCAAATTCTTATGTATTTACATAACAACTAAATTATCATTTTTATATTTAGACCATCCAAATCTTTCATATCACATCTAATATCTTTTATACATTCAATTTAAAAAAAATGAAAAACGCATTTTCATATATAAGTAAGGCGATGTCTATGTAAATTTTGAAACTTTGATGTTAGATATATAAATACATAAAAAATGATTGATATACAAATAAATCTTTCATAAATTTTACATCAAAATATATATTTTTTAAAATTTTAATGGTAAACATGATTTTCAAAAATTTATAATTCATTAAATTATGATATGGGTGTACTATGCTTCTCTTACGTATATTCGTGCATGTCTTTTTTTATGTAGTGTCTGACACGTGTCGGAGCCTTCTTTGAATAGTGTCTGTGTCTGATATGCATCCGTCCAGACGCTGCACAATTCTTTAATTAGAAATACCTATATGCACTTAAAATTCTCCAAATTTAAAACATCAATTTAGTTTTAATGGTTTTCAATGCTGTAGTACGTGTCACCTTCTGCTTTAGGGCATGCGACAATAATCATATAAAGTTCATAAATACGATAGTTCATAATATGATTCCTAAGAAAAAAATAAAATATTTATTTAATTATATTTCTCTGCCATTTTCTTGGTGTCTTCCTTCCTTTGCTTGAGAAGCTTCGCCTGTTAATGGTGCTCTCGTCGCTTCACCCGCAAACAAAACAAATCAGTCGTTTTCTTCTTTTGCTTTTCTCGCCTTCAGAAATTATCGGTGTCTCCTTTCTCGGAGGAACAGCATTTACTTACATGCCACTTAATTTCTATATATTTATAAATCTAACCTTTAAATTTTGCTTTTTTATAACGTTCAAACTTCTCGTATCACATCTACATGGTACTCTTTTAACTCTTAAAAAAGTTAGATAACTTTTCATGCATAAAAAAGGAGGTATATATATATGTACATAGCATAAGATAAAACTCTAAATTAAGCTTATAGATAAACTCAATTTAAAATTCATTATATTCAATTAAATCAAATTTTTGATTCATGATATGTCAAATAACATAAATGATTGTTCGTTTAGCAGTCCATTTGTTCTGCCTTTTGTATGTTTTATCTTGATAGTTTATTCATTGAAAGTCATTTTATTTTTATAAGTTTAGCGAGTAACTCGTTTATAAATTCGATAAATTTTGTTTAATTAGAAAATAGATAGTCCAATCATATTACTCATAAGTTTTCTCGATAAAACTCATTTGGTTAGAACTTTAAAAGTTTGATGAAAATTCTTTTATTTTGTTTGAGAAAAAATATTTGGCTTGAAATCAAGTAGCTTCATAATACTATTCATTAAATCTACTCAATTATGACTTGCTGAATATCATATGAAATGAAAGTGAACTGTGCTCAAGCAATCATAATGGCAAAATGAGAGCAAACATTTGATAAACAAGCTCAAGCTTGAACATAGTCCTGCTTGACCCAGCTCGATTCGTTTGCAACCCTGGCGGTGAAGCTAGAACGGAAGGTTGATTAACGCTTAATGTTACGGAAAAATATTATTGGTTGTGAGGATGTTGGATTATTTTTTGAAGTTGGAAGATGAGGGTATGAGGGTTTCTATTCCATAGCATTATGGTGATGAATACCCTTCTCACTGATTAGGTATATATTTCTCACCAAAATAAACATAAAATAATATGATTTATATTTGATAAAAAAACTTGTTACAGTTCATTTCAAGAAAAATAAAATATAGCAATAAATCGATTAATCATATTTATCGTAAATAATTTATTAAAAAATATATCTTGATTGGCCAATATATATATATATATATATATATATATAGATATATAGATATATATATATAGCACATAAAAATCATGAATGGCACGTTATGCCTCAAGCAACATAACTTTTATAATGAAAGAAACAGTTTTTTGTATTATAGTGAAGATGAAAAATATTAAAAATTTAATGGGGAAAAAAAAAGGTGAGCCTTACATTCACAAAGTTACGAAGGGCAGTGCTGTGGTGGGCCACCAATTGGTAATATGTAATTATCCACATGACATCCCATTCCTAAGGAAAGTTTCAGTCATATATCACTCAAATTATACATATTAATAAATTATATGAAAATTGTATTTCACATTTTAAATGTATTTTTAATGTGTCATGGACGACTAGAGGGATATAAATATATAAAAATAAAGTTTTGGTGTAAGATATGTAAATACATACGACGGTTGTACGTAAATGTTTTTTTTTTTTTTTTGTTATCATCTACATCCACAAATTAAGTGACCTTATGGCTCTGTTTGAGGGGAAATATTTGTGTGCGTAAGACGTATGCAGAATTGAGTACATATTAGGTTATTTGGAAGGTACATGTAGGTTACACTTAGGTTACAAGAATGATTACGAGGGGTATAATCTAAGTGTAACCTAGTTGTACCGTCTGAAAAACCTAATATGTACGCAACTCTGCGTACGTCTTATGTATGTAAATATTTCTTCTGTTTGAGAGCATGTTAAATTGTTGTTTGGTAGCACTGACCGCCGCTTTCTGGAAAAAAATAAAATGTCTTCAAAATGCCTTCGGACGTTGAATCACGAGAACGATGAATATTCGCCCTTTCAGATAGACGAAGCATATGCCACTGATCTCGGTTGACGTAGTCAAAAATTACAGTTTGACTTTAATTTATTAATTAAATGTCAAATAAAGTAATTTTTGTTATATTTTGGAACAAAATTGCAATTTTAATAATAATATGTTTAAAATAGGCAGTTAATTTGCTCTAAAGTATGAAAAAAATTATTTCATACAGATCGGACACTACACACATCTTGCATGCGGTGTCCGATCCTGACCGTAAATCATGTGATTTATGATCAGTATACATTTCAGTGGGTCCCACCTAATTTTTTTTTTTAAAAAAAATTTGAAATAATAATGACCGTAGATCACTGTGATCTACGGTCAGGATCGGACACCGCATGCAAAGATACATGCGGTGTCCGTGTGCAATAATTTCTCTAAAGTACGAGGCTGCTCAGCCTCATGCAAATAATAGCTTGAAACTACTTTACATGCAATTTCACATATTTATTTCGATTAATTTTAAAATAAATGAGGTGATAATTTAATTAATTAGATAATAAGAGCTTTGCGTGTTGTGAAAATAAAATATAAACTTCAGGTGATAGCTACGTATAAATACATGGAAAATGACCGTATGCTACGTAAATGCCCAAAGTTTGTGGGTCCCACAGTTAACTTGCCTTTGGCCGTTCCGGCTGCTGTTTGTGTCGTTAGGAGCTTTCATCAAATTCAAATAGCCGATAAAAGGGAAAAATTTTCAAATCGGTGTCCCCACTCGCCAATTTAATTTCTTGATTTCAAAGCAATAAAAATAAAAAAGTTTCTGATTTATTTATGTATTTACTTAAAAAGAAAGGGAGGGAAATGAAATTCAAATAAATTGTGAGTTCATTTTGAATCTTAATTTATTATTGAGCAAGGGCAGAATCGGACAATACTCGTGATGGACAATTCTCCTCCTAAAATTTTGAGATTTAATACAATTTAATATTTAAATATATATATATATATATATATATAGTTTCAGAAATCTGCACGTAGAATTAGGTGTGAAGTTCAATGAAATCACACCACGTGACGGTGATAGAAAAAAAATATGATCGGTAACACAAGAGAATATTCCTCCTGTGTTATTCAGGTCTTCATTCTCACATGGATCATTTCGGTTTCCATCTGCCTAGGCTCGGATTCCGTCTTTGTAAGAAGAAATCGCGATTTTATTTCGACCGACGAACAACAACAAAAAACCCTAAACTTTTCTGAATACAAAACCTAAACGATTGTCGATTGAAAGTGCTCTGCGCTCGAGCAACGTTTAGCTTTCAGATGATCTGACATTTTGGTGAGACGCGTGATTTAATTTTTAGGTGCTTCGGGTCGGACTCAACTGGGAGATTTAATTTTTTAACTATGGGGGCCACATTTCCACGTGTCACAATTTAATTGGACACCGCACGAGTGCGGAGTGCACTAGGGGTGTACACTTGCAATCCACAAATACAAAGGAAGGCACATCATATTTTCTCTTAAAAAAGGATTGTTTTGATTTACTATTTTTTAAAATGTTATTTAAATTATTGCAATATTAATGAGTTAAAAAAAAAAGAAAAAGAAAAACTAGTATTCATTAAGTAATCTAAATATTAATTTTAAAAATAAAATAATATTAAATAAAACATATAATATATAAAAGATAATATGGGTTTATGGATAATCTTATTATTTAAATTAACAAAATATTATTTAAATAATTTAAACTAAAATAGGCTCATAATGCAATTAAATTAGTTTGCATGTGAATGTTAACCATTGCTCATCGCTACTCTATTTCACTTTCAAGACAAAATCATGCAATTAATTGCATAATTTTGGATTAAGAGGTCAATTTTTGAAATTTTATTAACATTTTTTCTTGTTTTCTTGTATAAATAAAGTGGCATATATGTAAAAATTGAAATTTATATATTAGATATGTAAATATATAGAATTGTGTGGCATTTATGTAAATCTGCCTAATATTAAAGTAATAGCCACCAATTAGCTTTTATGTTGGATTCATCTCATTGTAAATTTAAATATTCTGATTTCATAATTATTAAATTGTAGCATGAATATTTATAATTAATTTCTTAATTTTCTTGATTTAAATTTCAAAATTGAGGACAAAAATGAAAAATGTGATAAATTAAATGTTTGAATAATTTTTAAATCAAACTGGCTTTAGTTTTTTTAATTAAAAAAATTACAAAAATAAACCAAAATTTGCCAATTGAAAGAAGAGTCGCCTTAAAGTAGGAGTCGGCCCCATGACCGGCTCCGAGCCCTTCTATTTGTATATGTTTGAAATGTAAGCTTGTCATATTAATAAATAAATTGATATATATATATATATATATATATATATATATATATATATATATATATATATATATATATATATATATATATATATTGATAATTACATACATAGCACCTAAAACATTGTTATTTACAAAATCTAGCATTCATATTATGTTTTTCAACTACCGAACTAATGTATTTATGCCTGCCGTGAGCAAAATATGGGAGTTGAGGTTTTATAATGAATTTTCATATTTGAGTGAGAATTTAAAAAATGGATGAAAGAGAGTGCTAGATTTATAAATAGCAGTGTTTCAGGAGCTATGTATGTAAACAATTCTTATTGTTAACGTTCACTGACGTTGATGTTAGTATGTCATAATTAAATCGTATAATCTTAATAGAGTCGGAGATAAAAATAGGACAGATTAACATTTGAAATGTGATAAAAATGAAACATATGGGTTGGGCTTTACCTATAAATTTCTTTTATTTGGAGCAGATCATGCCAACAAAATTATTTAGAAAAATTATATATCTCTTATACAAAAACATGAGATTGACCTAAACCGTTTGATGTTTGATTGGAAGGCCCAGATTAATCCAAGGTGCCTCCTAAAATCTCCCCATATTAGTTGTTTAATTAGCATTTATCACATTTCAAACATTCGCTGTTGAGATTATCGATTGTGTGAATAAATATNTATATATATATATATATATATATATATATATATATATATATATATATATATATATATATATATATATATATATATATATATATATTACATACATAGGACCTAAAACATTGTTATTTACAAAATCAAACATTCATGTTATGTTTTTCAATTACCGAACTGATGTATTTAAGCATGCCGTGAGCAAAATATGGGAGCTGAGGTTTTATAATGAATTTTTATATTTGAGTGAGAATTTAAAAAATGGATGAAAGAGAGTGCTAGATTTATAAATAGCAGTGTTTCAGGAGCTATGTTTGTAAACAATTCTTATTGTTAACGACGTTGATGTTAGTATGTGATAATTAAATCCTATAATGTTAATAGAGTCGGAGATAAAATAGAAGAGATTAACATTTGAAATTCGATAAAAAAGAAACATATGGGTTGGGCTTTACCTATAAATTTCAACATGTAAGAGAGAATTTGAAAAATGGTTGAAAGAGGGTGGTTAATTTGAAAATATCAATGTATCAAGTGGTTTGGATGTAATTATTCTTTAAAATTTATAGGAACGGTTAACTCGTATGAAGACACTAGTCTTTTTCTTGAAAAACATAAAATGGGAAAAGTAAGGGGTCTGACATAATTGGAGCAATTTCACTATTTTATTTCAAATGTTACATAGTCTGACATGTCCCGTAAATGACAAAATATGCTTACAATGTAATAGATATAAGTCGTGGAATGAATGTTTATGAGGATTGTTTTGTCATAGGTAAGATGAGCACAATACGTTAATTTTAAAAATTAAGTGTTTGGTTGGAAAAAAAAATAAAAACTGTGTAGAAGTTCTTCGACTTATTTGAATTTACTCTATAATTTATTTTTAGTGTATTTTAAATTCGCTAGATTTGGGCAAATTTTCAATGTACTGTCTTGTGTAAAGTCACAATATTGTCTGTGGTTGTCGGTTTGCTGCAATTGCCTTCCAACAGTTGTCAATCACCGTTGTCCTTTGTTGTCATGTACTAGCGATTGCCGACCATTGCCACCATTGTAGGTTGCTCGTTGTTGACGCCTGCCATCACTGATTTCTGCCACCCTGCCTTCTCAAAAATTCTGATTTTTATATATATGAGAGAGCAATTTGGTATTTTGTTCATCCTGAAATATAAGTTTTATCTCTCCATAAATATCACTTTGCTCTTCGTTGACATAGCCCCTCTCACGTTAGGTCTAGGGTCTAGGTGGCAGTTTGCTCCCCCTCAAAAAAACCGGCTGGTTCGGGCTAGTTGGCCCTTGCTTGACCTCACTATTGGTCACGTATTATCGCTAAACTCAATGAGTTTATTTTACATTGAAATTATTTTTGTTCAAGTCAAACAAAAAAATACAAAGTTTTACATTTTTTGACAGTTAATCATGCAACTACAAAATATTTTAAATACAATATATTATTTTAACTTTTTTTTTTTTTTTGGTTGTTGCAACCAAACAAACCACCATGAAAGTTAAATAAAACTTGAAGCATTAGAGTCTCTTCAAGAAAACATTTCTGATATAATTTGCCACTCTCCTTCAATAAGAGAAGACTATAAACCAAAATTTAATTATAAATATTAATTTTGACTTTGGGAGCTAGTATTGGCGTCAACAACATACATTAAGTGCATTGCTGATGATATGCATCAAAGATTTAGCAATGTCATGTGACAACAAATTTGGCATGCACGAGCATTCATGTTGACCACTTATATGATTAGGTGCACTATTTGAGTGCATTATTCATGCAGGCAATGGGCTAATGGCAAGTGATATGGTCGATGGGTGTTATAATCAAGCGATTAGGAGATGGTGGTTAGCACATTGTAATTAGATAACAATAGTCAAACAATTGTTATTGGGCGATGATGGTCGACAATGAAATCAACAAGCAACAACATCAATATTATCAACATGCATTGACTTTATAGGTAAAGAAAATACATTGAAGTTATTGATAATGATAAGAGACAAAATTTGATGATTTGCATCAATTTTACAAGCAATGACTTGTGTTGACGATGTTTATCGGCCTAATAGGTAATATCATGTATCATTCGCATGCATGAGCATATAAAGTGATTGCAAATGATAAAATTAGCAAATACTTGGGATTCATGCTACACTGATCATGATACTATAATCAGAAGATAGTAATTAGGAGAAGATCGTGCCTACATTATGATGGCTAAAAGATTGTAATCATATGATGAAGGAAAATTCATGAATAGTCTTTGTTTCCTAGCTAGAGGCCATGGACAAAATTAAAGCTGTGAGTTTCTTTTATTTGGAGCAAATCGTGCTAACAAAATAATTTAGAAAAATTATGGGTCCGTTTGGGACCGCTTTTTTACGGCTTCGCGGTCCGCAATCGCAAAAAAAAAATGTTTGGCTCGCTGCGTCGCGGCAGAGCGAAGCCAAAGCCGGAGAAAAGCGGGAAGCTGGAATCACCCCGCGGCACAGCTTTTTCGTCTCCGAAGGATCTTTTTGCCCTCGCAAAAGACCCTC
>NEWO01000023.1:1888744-1920680 GCA_003013225.1 Phalaenopsis aphrodite | reverse complement strand
TATATATATATATATATATATATATATATATATATATATATATATATATATATATATATATATATATATATATATATATATATATAAAATAACATATTACATATATTATTTATATAATAATATATTATATATATTTATATTTAATTTTAAATCATAATATCTCGTGCCGTTATTTGGTTAGTGTCTTCTTTTGTATACATTTGGCTCAAGTTCGAATTCCGCATTTTACATCTATTTTTTTTCAATTTAATTTTTCCGAGTCAATTTCGAGCCGAACACGAACACAAATATTTAAATCGAACCGCACATGAACACGCTGTTCACAAGCAAATTTCGAACACGAGCTATTTCGAACAAGCCGAACACGATTCAAGCCTGAGCCCGCCCAAGCTATATGAATGTTTAGATTTTAGGTAAATACATGTAGTTTTTTGTGGCATGTATGTAAATGCCACTTTTTTCAAAATAAATGTGAATTTTAAGTGGGCCCGCATATTAGCCCTTGCCGTCCAAGCGGAATCACATCATGATCCCACACTGACTACTACTCCAGCGCAGCTTCTTATAATCGACTAGTTCAATTTATGCGGGCTCAATTCTAAATAATAATAATAATAATAATAATAATAATAATAATAATAATAATAATTTTAAAATCATTAAGCGAATTTACAGCGTTAATTCAACTGAATAATTAGCAATTTTGGTAGTATTTTTAGAGATAATGTATTATATATTAATTTTTTATTATTCTCAAAAATAATAATAAGCTATGAATTTTGATATGTTGCTTGTGAAAGTAAGAGAAGAGATGGGTACGTGCCATTCGGCACTTTTTCCTGCTTCTCAGTTAGAACAGCAGATATTATATTTATTTGAAAAACTTTAGAAATAGCTGATGAACAGGTTTTCACATTATAATATTGAAGATGTCAACTGTTACAAGTGGAGAAATGGTTGTTTATTGTGTAATTTTAATTTTTCCGAGGGGCTCTTGACGCTATAAATTATATAATTTTTATTTATAAAGATGTGTAAAAACATTTCCCAATTATTTGCTTATGGTCATTTTTTATTCTAAGATTTATAAAAAATGTCAAAAATGGTCATCTAGCTCTTTAAATTGGGGTTGAACGAGCTCAAATTTAAAGAAGACGGGGACTATTTTGACACTTTACTCCAATAAAATAAAAGGTGTGTGGGGTTTTTATGTACGTATCACATAATGCTTACTTATTTACATATTTACTATTTAAAATTTCATATTTACATACATAATATTCAAATTTTAGCATCATAGTTAAAAATATCACCATCATTAGTTGTTTTTTTTAAATAAAATACAATTTCTCATGAATAATGTTTTGACCTTTGTTATAGATACAAATATTAAGGTTTAGGTGTTAAATATCTAAATAGATAGGAACTATGGGGCATGCATTTAAATTTCTCATTAATGTTACTTTAATTTATTTTTTTATGTTATTAATTATAAAATTTCATTTAAAATTGATTACCAAGTTAGTGTGTATTCTCTCCTTTTTGTTGAAGTACTTTATGTAGATTTATTTATATGATTGTACGATAGGAAAATATTGGGGTCCTCATCAGGCCTAATGAAACACTATTTGAGTCGCCTCGATAACCGTCTCTCCCAAATAGCCAGCCACATGCTTCTAGTCGACCATCCACTTGGGCTAGTCACCTCCAGCCAATTGGCCACCCACCTCCTGTTGGCAAACCAGGCCAACTTCGTTGGGCCAGCCTCCTTGGACTAGCCACCAACATCCAACTGGTCGACAACCCGGCGCCGATGAACCCAGTCGGCCAAAAAGCTTCAGAACGATAGATCTAAGGGAGGAAATGAACAAAATAACTCGTACTAACCTCCTTATAGCAATAGTAGAAATATAATATTCTATCTTTCTCCTTTTATCTAATATAAATTGGAAACCCATGTCACGTATTAGGAGGTCATTGGGCACTCCTCTTTCTCATCCCCCCATGTAGGGAAGCTATCTTTCCTTCCTTTTGTGTAACTTCTATTTTTTTAAGGAAATAAAAGGAACCAACAAAACCTCCAAAACACCCCATTTTACCGCAATGAGACAATTTCCTCTTTTTCTCTCTCTCCCCCTTTCTCTCTCCCTTGGTTTCCAAACTCGATCTCTTGGGAACTACAACAACAACAACAACAAAACCTTAATCTCACTAAGTGGGGTCGGCTACATGAATCATTTTTTCTCCATTGCATCCTATTTACTGTCATATTTTAATTTAGTTCTAATAAATTAAAATAATTTTTTTATACAATAAGCCAAAGTCTTCCTAAGTCTACTTCCGCCTTTTTTACCATAAGTCGAATCTAAAACATCTATTCTTCTAGTCAGATCATCCCTAATAATTTGGATTCAACAATAATTAAAAGATTTTCATAAAATATTTATATATAATCATACAACTTACTTTATATCTATATATTTTTTCGATACTTAGAAATCAGTCAAATTAGATAATTTACAAATCTCTCGTTGCGGCTACTCAGAATTCCATCGCATGCCAGTAGATTTACTGATTATCTTTATTTAGGTCAACATCATGTAAATCTTAGAAATTGCATGATTTTAAAATATTTAAATTTTATGTTGTCATCTTAGCGCCAATTGGCATCACTTTATCCTCTATTCTTATTTTTGGTTTTCATTTATCTTTAAAAAATTGTTTTGCTATACCTTTAAAGGGAAGATTTAGATACACAGCACTCAATTCCTACGTAATTACATGTCCAACATCTACAATTTAGTTTTTACCTACATATCACTTTGCTCATGCATGCAAAGTTGTATTTCACATTTTAAAAATGAAATTGATGGTATTTTTTATTTGATATGCAACATTTTGTCGCCGTAAATGTAAAACTAAAAGTTTTGGAGTTGGATATCAATACATCACCAACAAAATTTCATCACCCATCATGAATCTCGAGGCATGATAAAAATCTCGAGTCAATTTTTTTGTGCAAGAAACATTCAAACTTCAATTAAGAGTCATTTAGAGCTCTGATTTCAGCAAACTTATTGTCAAACTGACTGACTCGATGAGGCGGACCAAATGATATAAAAACTAATCCAATCTTAGTTAGATCAAGCCCAGATCAAATCATTAAACCACTATTGGAGGATTTTTAAAGGCATTGGAAGGTCAAACGGGTGTCGAATATAGCGAGTTCATAGTCGAATCGAGCATCTCGACAAGACAAATCCAATGAACCCAAAATTGCTCAATTATGACATTGTTAAGGCACTTAAACGTCATCTGATCAAAGAAAGCTCACATGATCGTCCGATCAAAATGCTTCGTATTTCAGCATTAATTGCACCAATAACACTATAAATAGAGTCTCACTCCTCATATATGGCAAGAGACTTGAGAGAGAACTTGAGACTTTGAGAAGAAGTTTAAGTCCAACATCATCCATGTCGTCGCACACCACCGTCAACCATCACCGATTACCGCTTACTTCCGTTGACCACCACTGACCGTCATCGACTGCCATCGACCACTGCCAATAACCGCCGACCAGCACCAACGGCCAGCGACCACCGCTGACCTCCATCGATTACCGTCGGCCGACTGTCATCTACTGTCGTCGACCACCGCTAACCAGACGCCGTAAGTCGACGTTGTACATTAGAAAATCTAGTAACTATTTCCCGTCTATGGAACAAGTGACATATGTAATCATCAACTTATAGTAGATTTTTCTAATTAGACCAGATCCCGTGGGTTTTTTCATTTACGGGTTTTCCACGTAAAAACTTCTAGTGTCATCACAAGTTGATTCCCTTTCCTCTAAGTGTGTGTTGAATCATCATGCAACACTAAGACGATAATTCATTATCTTATCGCTGCGAATTTTCTTGCAAGCATCAAATATATATGTACATAAGAATTTGATGGCATGTTTGTAGATGCCAATTTTATTTTTATTTTTTAAAAAGAAATGCAAAAATTAAGTATGTGTTAATTCAAAATCAAAATACAAACAAAATAATAATAATAATAATAATAATAATAATAATAATAATAATAATAAAATGTTTTCAAATGACCCATTACTAAAATTGTTAAAAATGTTTTGTTAATAAAACATGATTATTTTTTCACATATATGAAAAAAACAACTGAAAATTTAGGTCTCAGAGGCATAACCTAAATCTTATAACAAAATACTTCAAGTAATTAAATTTTAATATTTATTCATAGAAAAATGCACTATGATTTTTTTGATAATTTCAAAATATCATCATTACAAACTCTTTCAAATAATGAAATTCAACCACATTTTAAAATATATTTCAAATAATTATAAAAGTAAAAAATTGCTCAATGTAATAAATATTTAATAATAAAAAATTATAATATTATTTTTTTTATACGCAATCAACTAGTTTTCTTCATCTTGCACGACTCTCGATGTAATTTTTTGAAAAAAAAACATTCAAACTTCGATTAAGAGTCATCCGGAACTCTGATTTCAGCAAACTTATAATCAAATTGATCGACTCGAAGAAGCAAACCTAATGATATGAAAGTCAGTCCAATTCGAGTCAAATCAAGCCTGGATCAAATCATTAAACCACTCTTGGAGGATTTTCGGAGGCATTTGAAAGGTCAAACGGATGTCGAATCTAACGAGTTCATAGTCGAATCAAATGTATCGACAAGAATAATCTAACGAGCCTAAGATTGCTCAATTCCGGCATTGTTAAGGCACTTAAATGTCCATCAAACGTCATATGATCAAGGGAAGCTCTCCGGACCGTCCGATCAAAATAGTTCATATTCTTGCATTAATTGCACTCAAAACACTATAAATAGAGTCTCACCTCTCACATGAGAATGAGAAGACTTAAGAGAGAACTTGAGGCTTTGAGAAAAAGCTTAAGTCCAAGACCATCATCACCATCGTCGATTGTCGTCGACCACCACTGACCGTCGACAACCACCGCTGACCTCGGTCGATCACCGTTGATCGTTGTCGATCACCGCTGACCTCCGTCGACCACCGCGGACCGTCATCGACTGTCGTCAGCCACCGCTGACCTCGGTCGATCACCGTCGTCCATCATCGATTATCGTTAGCTACCCTCGATCACTGTCTACCTTCGTCAACCACCGCTGACTTGACATCGTCAGCCGACGTTGTAACTTGGAAAGCTAGTAACATTTCCCGACTGTGAGACAAGGGACATCTGTAATCATCAACTTTTAGTGGATTTTTACAACTAGGTCAAGTCCCATGGTTTTTCCCCTTTATGAGTTTTACACATAAAAATTTATGGTGTTATCACAACATGATTCATTTTTATCTGAGTGTGTGATGAATTATCGCGCAACGCTAAGACGATAATCCACTACTCTACCGCCGCGAATTTTCTAGCACGGATCAATTTTTATTCTTGCTTTTAATTAATTTATGTTTATAAAAACCACTATTAATAATAATATTGTAAAGCTTATAAATTCAACCTCCATTCTGCCCCGAATCCGGAACTGCAGAACCCTTTTCTAAGCGGAAAGTTGCCCGAAATTTCAGCTGTAGTAACAAAAAACAAAAAAAGTCAGTACACTCTCATTACAATTTTGATCGCAAATTAAAAAAAAACTATTTATTTCAAAATGATTGTAATAAGAAAATACTTAATATTAAATCCACTTTATTTTAATTTTAATATTTTTAAAATTATTTAATATATTTTTTTATTATATATATTTATGTGTGTGTGTATATATATATATATTTATCATAGCCACTTTACAAATTTAATCTCCTCTAATAAACATAAATGTTCATTCTTCATAAATATTTGTTCTTTTCTGACTGTAGAACATTTCTCCGGTCTCCTTTGGCAGACTCCTCTTCTTCCTCCCCCTCCTGAATCCTTTCTCCATTAAAACTCCCTAATTTCATATTTTCTAACCTACTCGTCCCCCCCTCCAACCCTCTTCTTCAAACTTCGTAAATAGCTTCATTGAAGAAGAGGGAAAGAGAACGAGAGACATGGCGGCCAACAAATTTGCTACGATTCTTCATAGGAACAGCCACTGGCTCATCTTCCTTCTAATATACATAGTTCTGGAATGGATCTTAATCATTCTCCTCCTCCTCAATGCTGTCCTCTCCTACTTGATCTCAAAGTTTGCGTCTTTCTTCGGTTTGAAGCCCCCTTGCATCTTTTGCTCGAGGATCGATCATATTTTCGAGCCGGGAAGGTCTCCGAGCTCCTGCAGCGATTTGCTCTGCGAGTCTCATGCCGGAGAAGTATCAAAGCTTGGGTTTTGCTCGAACCACCGCCGGCTGGCGGATGCCGGAGATATGTGCGAGGACTGCGCGGCCTCCAAGCCCGGCGAGACGGATCGGGGCGTTGCTTTGCTTTCGTGGATGAAGAGAAGCGAGCAAGGGGAGAAGGATCTACGATGTTCTTGCTGTGGCGTGGCTTTGGAGAGCGGCTTCTATTCTCCCTATTTGCTTTTCAAGTCCGATTCTTGGGATGTTTTGGAGTTCGCTCCGAGAGAAAAATCGGAGAAAGGAGAGGGCTTCGGATTGAAGAAGATGGTGCAGGGTAAAGAACTGAAAGATAAAGAGGCGGAAGAAGAAGAAGGAAAAGGTGAGGCCTTTCTTCCTTCTCCTCCTGTTGTAGTGGAGGATGCATTAGTGGATATCATCTCCCCTGGTGCGGACAAGATGGTTGTTTTGGATCGGATTCATCCTGTTGAATTGATCGATTCCTCCAGAATGCCGGTTCCAGCTTCTGAAAAGCAGGAAATTGAACAGCATTCGTACGTTCTTGTTCCGACCGAGGAGCCCTGCGATGATTTCTCAACGGATGCCAAAAATGCCGAGGTGCTAGAATTCAAAGTTCAACAAGGCAAGAATTTGCTGTTTTTGTTTCTCTGTCTCTGGAATTTCTTACAAAATTATTAGTTTTCTCAAAAATTTGTTTTTTATGATTCTAATTTCAGTTTCTGAAGATGGAAAAGGAAATGATGAAGCTAACTGCGAAATATCCATAGGAAGTGAGATTTGTGATCAGGAACAGATCGAGCCCACTCAATTTTCTAAAATTGTCTCTCTAACTGCCGCAATTGATCATCAAAATCTGAATGTATTGAATGAAACAACTCCTAACGAATCAGGTACACACTTTCTTATCCCTCATGAAGCCCAATTTTGAATTTTTATTTTCTTTCAGATCCTGATGCCATATTTCTATTTGAATTTTCATCAGTAACTGAAACTGAGCCATCAGAACAAACTTCTCAGCGAACAAGACACCTAAAAATCTGTCCAGTTCTTAATGAAATTGAGGAGGAGAGAATAATGCCTGAAACACCTACAACTCCTAATGACATAGACAACAATTTTCATTTTCTGCACAAGAGGTTTCTGCTAGAAAGGAGAGAATCTGGAACCGAGTCTCTAGATGGAAGCATTGCCAGTGACACAGACAATCTTGAGCCAGCGACCATAGATCGTCTCAAAACAGCTTTAAAATCTGAACGAAAAGCTCTCATTGCGTTATATGCTGAACTAGAAGAAGAGAGGAGTGCTTCTGCTATAGCTACCAACCAAACCATGGCAATGATAACCAGGCTCCAAGAGGAGAAGGCCGCTATGCAGATGGAAGCACTACAATATCAGAGGATGATGGAGGAGCAAGCGGAGTATGATCAGGAGGCATTGCAGCTCCTCAATGAGCTAATGATGAAAAGGGAGAAGGAGAAGCAGGAGCTGAAGAAGGAACTCGAGGTCTGTCAGCATAAGGTTCGTGTTTACGCGGCAATTGAGCGTAAGAAAATGGCTAAGGGAAGCAGGAGTGGAACTTCTTCCAGCGCTGAAGAGAGCGATGAAATCTCAGTTGAGTCTCAGAATGGTAACCAGAATTCCATGGAAGATGATGATGATGCCAAGAATCTCATTACTCTGGATGAGTCCTTGGCTGAATTTGAGGAGGAGAGGCTTGCCATACTTGAGCAGCTAAAGACTTTGGAGGAGAAGCTTTTCACAATGGATGATGAGCATGATTCTTTCAATTCAAAACATATGAAGCAATTACAAATTGAAAATGGCCATGGGATCATCAATGGAGTCTATGAATTTGGTTCTGTGAATGGTTCTTTAGATTCATTTGATATGAATGGAATTTTTGATATCGATCAAAAGAGCGCGTGGATCGGAGGGAAGAGGCTGAACCCCCTCTTTGATGCCATTGGCTTTGAAAATGAAGATAAGCTTTGTATCAACCACAAGCAGCTGGCTATAGCTGAGGAGGTTGATCATGTTTATGAGAGACTGCAGGCTCTTGAAGCAGACCGCGAATTTCTCAAGCATTGTTTGTCTTCCTTAAAGAAAGGAGAAAGAGGGACAGATCTCCTTCAAGAAATTCTTCATCATCTTCGTGATTTAAGAACTGTGGAGCTTTGTTCAAGGCATATTGATATCTGATTTGGATTCCTTGTACTGTTTAGTAGTTTGAGTTAAGCATAAGCTGTTGCTCAGCTTGTGTTTTTGTAAAGTTTAAAGGTTTTTTTTTTTGGTGAGGAAAAAGGAGAAGAGGAAGTAGCCACAGCAACGTGAAGGAAAGGAGGCTCCTTGCGCAGCTCCATGCTTTGCTTTTCTTGTTTTGTTTAATGGAAGCTTAGTCCCATCACCACCGTTCATGGAGGAATGTGTGGTTGATGATCAGGCCGTGAAGGGTGGCAAGTGGGTCACCTGAATGATGTGGCTGTGGAGGCAATCATGGCTTGCAAAGCTGGCCATGAAGCCATGTTTCCTCTTGAAAGTTACAGGAATATGTTGGTTGGGTGGAGTTTCTTTAGTTCATTTATCATTAAAGTTTTTTTTTTATTATTTTTTTATTGTGTTTCTTTTTTCAGAATATTGTCACTGTTTTGCTGTAAAATGCTCTTGGCATATATATATATATATATATATATATATATATATATATATATATATATTAATATTATAGTTAATATATATGAAAAATGCATAATATTTTAATCTGAAATTGGCTATGGCTATCTTGGTTGATTTAGTTGGTAAGATCTTATGATTAATATGTAAATATTAATTCTTTTGCACTCAAATTTTTTTTTTAAGGAAAAGTGAGAGAGATTATGGTTGATTAGTCATAAATTGCCATCTATTTCATTTACCAAAAAGCTGCTTGGAGGGTGAAATTTGCTTTTGGTTGGTGAGTTGGTGGAATATTGTGATTAAATTAAGAGTTTTTATTAAATTATTTGCTAGTTGCTATTGTTGTTGATAATGATGAGGGCTTTTGTCATGTGCTATTGCTATAATTATACGGGAATAATTTTTAAAAAATGCGTTTAATTATTTAAGATTTTGTATTTAGTGATGTTTGTCTAGGATTAAAGGTTCTTTTACCCACAGTGCAGCTATAATTACATATAGACCAGCTGAAACTTGCTATTTACAAATCAATCAGTCTCTTTCATCTATTTTTCAAAATAAAACTCAAATATTGAAATTCTTTGCAAAACCCTGTCCCATAAATATATCAGTTAATTGTTCAAAAAAATCAATTGGGTGGTTAATTGTAAATATGACTGTTTCAGGCGGTCTACATGTAGTTATCCCAAATAAATGTAGAATTCACTACACGGTAATGACCTTGACGTAACAAACATGCTGTAGGGTTACAAAGTTTAGTAAACCAACTAAGAGATTGAGCTATGTTGGGAGTATTCGAGAACTTAAAATCGAATCCACAAGAGTTGGAAGCCCTTTAGCTAGCAAGAGGGAGAGAACATGCCATTAGATTTTTCATTTGCTGAATGAATACGATTGAAGTTTCCCAAAATAAGCTAATGTTCATTAAAATTAGCTTGTTTAGAGCGCTTGATATGCCTATGATAGGGTGGTCGACGAAGATAATGACTAATTGATATAATATTGTGCAAATCAAGTTCAAATCACTTCGCTCATCAAGGACATTGTTGGCCATAATTTTGTGGTATATGCAAGTACACGTGTCATTTCTAGTAATAAAATAGTGCATGGAGAATTGTTTTCCTAAATATTGATTTGGAATTTTGCTAAGCTGATTGCTAAAATTTCAAATCTTGATTTTAACTTTTAATTTTTTAATTATCAATAATGTTAATTAATTATTGGCGTTTGCGCTTTTGATAAACATCAAACTCTATATCTAAGTCTTTGCAATGCAAGAGTGAAATCTCTTAAATTGAGATTTAAACTGTCATTTTGAGCTAATATATATGCTACTAGTTAATAGGGCTTGTTGGGCTCTTCTATAGCTTAAATAATCTCTGCTTAGGCTCCTAGATTTTAATAAATTAAGAAGAAATAATAAAAAAAAGGTAGTTGAAATATAGGTTCAAGAAATGTGAGCGCATATAATTTTTTTTATTCGGATAAATTACAGATTAGTATTCCTCGAATTTCAACTTTTGACACACGTTAAGGGCTTGAATTTGCATTTGACTGTCTTGAAGACATTTTAATGGCATATTAAAACCGATTTAGGTCCTAACAATTTCAAATAAAAAAAAAATATTATGAATATTTTAAATGTTTTTGAATTTAGTTTAAAATAGATATAATACAAATTATTTGCTTTGAGGCCAATCCTTATGATGGAAATCCTAATATTAACAATAGATGAATTTCATGCAATTATAGATTTGTCTATCTTATTTATTATTGTAATAGGCGAGTATCAATTAAAGATCTGTTTGGGGCAATTGTAACTTATTATGAAGCAGTTATAGCGCTGCTGAAAAAAGATTTCAAGTTGCAAAAGCTTATGTTTAAAAAAGTCAAATCGTAGCTAGAAGTCTGCTACTGCGCCTAGTCAGAACAAGCGGAAAAACACTGATTTCAGCAGCTGCCAAAATGCAGTTTATCCAAAAAAGGCAAAACTCAAATATTTTTGTTGCATATTAGGACATTTAAAGCTATACAAAGAAAACTTATTAACTTTGTATTATTATATACATACATACATATTACATAACTTTAATATCACACCAAAAAATCATCATCACTAACAATTTAAAAATAAAATATACTATCATGCCTAAACACCAAAAATTATAAATATAAATACTAAACTTCAAATGTTAAAAAAGTAAATGCAAAAAAAATTTCGAAGCATATATGTAAAATTTCCAATAATTGCACATATTATGAAAATACATCACTATAAGTTAGGAGCATTAAAGTATTATGAGAGCACCAAAGTTTATGTTTTCTAAACAAAATTTGACGCATAAAATCAAAATAAATACGTTAGCATGCTCTCGTTGAGACTTGAACTCAAGACCTCCCGCTTACTAAACGGGTGCTCTAACCAACTGAGCTACGAGAGCTTTCAATGGAAAATTCTATTATGTATATTATTATTACATATTATCACGAAGCATATCTTGAATCTGGCATTTTTTATACGATAAATATGTTTTTGATCACTTAAACATGATGGTTTTTATTAAAAATGAATTATTTTACATTATTAAATTAAATTAATTCTAAAAAAATATTATTTTACTTGGGTTATTCCCCATTTCAATAATTATCTTTCCAAAAATCTCAAAATAATAATTTGAATTTCATACTTGAATTTTTTTGTTAAGAAAATGTATGTGTGCTTCCGAGTCAAAAATTGGTTTCACATTATTTGATTTGTATCTTATGCTATATAGTTTGACACATTTTTCTTTGATCATCTAAGAAAGGATTATGGGAACTAATCTATGGTGTAGTTTATCATGTTGTATGGCCTACTTGTTTTATTTGAACATTTTAAGTAGTTGGTGTGTAAGATAGTCGATAGTCAGCTTAATATTTTGTTAAAAATAGAGACATGAATCCCTTAAATTATTGTGTAAATACTATGATGCTCTTTGAAACGATGTAATGTACGTTCTTAATGCAATGAATATATGCATGGGTTGTTGCACATGTATCTGGTGTAGTGTTAAATAAGTAAGAATTTTCGTATTATGGATGAGAGTGCAAAGACGTTAGTGCTTGAAACTAATATTGTGATAAGATATTGGAATATATGTACTCTAACTGGTAAAAAAATAAAATTAGTTAATACTGTGGTTCATATAAAGATAAATATTGTATGCTTTCAATAAACTAAATGAGTTGTAGAAACAACTAAGGAGATTGATAGTTTAGATTTTAAACTTCGGAATTCAAGTACGAGTAATACTAGAAATGATATAGGTGTAATTATATGTAATAGATAGAAAGATAATGCTATAAAAATCAATATACTTGTTGATGAAATTATAGTCTTAAATATTGTTCTTGATACTAAAATTCTAAATGCTATTAGTGTTTATGCTTCTATGTTCTAATAAAAAAAATTTGAACTAATCTAAAAGAATTAATATAAACGGTACTTTTCGAAAAAAAATATTATATGAGATTTAAATGAACATGTTGGTAGTGGTGGAAGATCCTAGAAATATTTAAAGTGATCATGTATGATTTTGGAGCGATTAATGAATAAGGTAAAGTCATATTGGAATTTGTTTTATCTTAAGATTTTGTTGTTGCAAATATTTTATTGAAAAAAAGAAATAAACATATTATCACTTATAAGAATGGATCTAATAAAATATAGATTGATTGTTTTTCCGTGAGAAAAAGATGTTATCTAGATTGCAAGTACTGTAAGGTCATTTCAAGTAAAAAGTTAATTTCTCAACATCGATTATTAGTTTAGATTTTAAGAGGAAAGGTATGATGATGAAAAATACATAAAATATTATCATAGAATTAGATAAACACACTAAAAATACAAAAAAAAAAATAAAAATAAAATTAAAGTTGAAGATCTTAATATTTAGGATGTTAATGAAGAAGCTAATGCAATGTAGGATAGAGCAACAAACACTATCAAACAAACACTATTAATACTAAGAAGCTAATGCAATGTGAGAATATTATCTACATATTTTTAGCCACCCACCATAATAATTGAAAGCTTTATTATCTTATTCCCTACTAGTGAAAAACTTTATAACATTATTAGATCAATTTTATGTTTTTGTTATTTTGTAAAATATTATCAACATGCATTTAATAAAATAATTTATCGAGTTCTCAAAATTTGTATGTTGTGTTAACAAAAAAAAATTATGATAAATATATTCATTCATTTTGAGCTATTGGCCTAAATTCTTTTCCTAATTAAATTATATGAAAAATGTTGACCCAAAATTCTTCTCAATTAAATAATTTTTTTAGTGGATTTACATACATACCGACTAATTCCTTTGTATTAGCATATCTAACACTAATTTTATTTTCTATATTTATACCACCCAAATATTTAATATCTCATAAAATTAAAGTATATATTTTCATACATAAATTAGTCATGTAAAAGTTAAACTTTAGAGGTTAAACATATAAATAAATGAGTTTTAAGCGGTATGTATGTAAATTTCCCTTTTTTTTATGAACAATGATATAGGTTTGTTAACTAGACTAAGAACATTTGGATCTTCCCCGTCCACATACTCGCTGGTCGTAGCATTCGGTCCCGTTCAACGCCTCCGTGTGAAGTTGCGCGCCACCTGTTTGCCGTAATGCCAAAGAAAAGAAATTGCTATTCCATAATTCGAGCCTTTAAAATTTGAACGCGCCTGCGGGATTGCAACCCTTGCTCCATCAGCGAAGAATGGGGACCGTTCTCGACTCCCATTTTCTAGCGCTCACAGCCATTGTCACAGTACTTCTCCTTTCCGCCGCTTCTTTTTGTTTTCCCCTGCTTGATCTGCAAATGCTTACATGATCGTGTTTCACAGGTAGGGTATCAGATGCTTTTCTTTTTCGTTACTGCACTTCTCAGATTCGATAAGCTCACAGATTTTGCAGGTAAGATAGCTTGTTTGTATTTTTCACATGTAGTTTTGCTTGAATTTCTCGTGTGAATATGCTTATGGATATTTTTTTTTCTTCAAATTTAATGGTTGATTCATCTGATTTCTAGCATCATTAACTGTCCGTCTATCAGATGTCCATATTTTCTTCTGCTCCTCTTACTTGCGAGTTGGAATACTCAGTCTGTTAAAATGAACAATTCATCTTTAATCCTATAGCTCTTATATGTGAGAATTATTGTTTTCTTTTGTTTAAGTTACAGAGTAAAAACCCTAATTGCTTCTCAATGGCTGTCATCTTGGAGTGGCTTTGTTCGAGTAAATGGTTTGGCGTAGCAGCTAGCATCTAAAAGCATCCGACCATCATTTTTCTGGTTCTTCAAATACTTTCTCTCCACCAATGATCCGACGGTGATCAGTTTTGTAGTTCTGCAAACATTTTTTCTCCACCGTCCAATTTTTATTCTTCTTTTTCCATGCTATACTCTTTTCCTTCTTTTCTATCTTGCTATCTGTCCATTACGTTGACTCTTCTATACCGCTACATTACCTGCTTAATTTTCTTATTCACTGTCCTTTTTGCTGTTAGAGGTTATCCATTCTTTTCTATACTTGTTAGTTTTATCCCTCTGATATTCAAATCTTTGATCAGCTATGTCTTGCTTTGCTGCATGTTTTCATCGAACTCTGGAGCTTGTGGAAATGAATCTATACCAGTAGAATATTTTGGAGGAAATCTTCACTAGCTTCCCATCACTTCTTGCATGCACACAACCTAGGGAGGTTTCCATGGGAGAACACAGTACTCGAGCTTAAAGTTAAAAGAGATTAAAAGAGGCCTGAAAAAAAATTTCTATAGAGCTATTACAAAAGTGAGAAAAAAAATGTTTCCTATCTTACATCTGAGGGGTTATTTATCGGAGTTGGAAATGGTCATTTTTTATGGTTTTTATTTTCATCAAAAGGTTAGATCACTTTTTGTAATAATAAAATCAGAACAACCGGGTCAGCCTTTGTCAATAGCCAACTCTCTGATCATTACTACCTGCTATGCTACATCTATCTGTCTACACTCTGGATTCTTCTCTACCTATACTAAAGTCTATATATACATAATACACTACAGTATATACAAGGGATTACAATACAATTCAATCTATCCTTTGATCTGCAGCGGTACTCTTCTTCTTAAAATCATCCTCCCTTTTATTCATCCATGTTTGACTCATCTATCAGCATAACTACAGAATCCAAAATCTCCACCATGTCAGACATTACCATTCATCCCTCTCTCAAGTTCCTAGTGCCCAACCTCCGATCGATTGCCAACATTCAAACTCACTGCCGAGAACTTTCCTATATGGAAAGCTTAAATTCAGAAACTATTTAAAGCAAATGTCTTTGAAGCCTTCCTTGATGATCATCAACCCGTCCACCTACTCAAATTCAAGAGCATGATGGAATTCCATCTCGAAATCCCCAACACCAATCTGGAAGCTTATTGATCAATCTTTATATGCTGCAATGTACTCTACAATTTCATCATCTATATTACTCTATATCCTAGATCTCCAATCCATTGCTGAAATTTGAGAATCTCTGGACAAGAGATTTCAATCTACAAACCGCTCAAGCGTTATCCAGGTAAAGAATAAATTACATCTATCTCCAAGAAATAATCATCCATGACTCAATATTTACTTGAGATAAAACATTGCTGGACAGTATATAGCTGCTGCTAGTGGCAGCATTGACAATGATGATATAATCTTATATATTCTCAATGGTCTTCTTCCCTCCTTCCAATCATTCAAAACCGTCATCAGAATGAAGTCTGACCCATTAAGTTGGATGATCTATATGTCCTACCGTGTAGTGAAGAAGTGAACATCACTGCAGAAAAAATAAAAGATACCACAGCTGCTGCAACTATGGCTCTTTATACTACCTCTAGGGTGGTCGAAACTCTTCCAGAGGTGGTGGAAGATCAAATACCTACACCTCTCGCAAAGTTTGAACCAAACCAACAACACCAGGGGTGATCCGCTCTAACAATATCACAACCTTTCAAATATGTGGCAAATAAGGACACAAAACTCTTATATGCTGTAATAGAATAAATTTTGATATATCCCTTTACCAAGGCTGATACAACACTCATTGCCACTCAAAATCCAAAATCAACTGAATGAATCCTAGAATTGGGTGTTACATCCCACCTCACTGCCAACTATGATCACATACAGCAGCAATCTTTCAACAAATGTAATGAGCAAGTTGTTGTAGCGATGGATCCACTCTCCCAATAACTCACCATGGCCAAAGAGCGCAACCTACTCCTTACCGTAAGATCATTCTACCTTAACTCTTACATTCTCCTCAATTATCTCATAATTTCCTTAGTCCACAAAGCTAGCTGCATATAACAATTGCACAATCCCTTTCACTAAATCCAGTTTTGTCATCCTTGATTAGAAGAAAAATCACACCATATTCGTGGGACCTTGTTGAGATGGCCACTAGCCTGTCCCACCCCTCTCAACTCTTCACACAACAACATCATCAACTTAGTTATGGCACAAAAGGCTTGGATATCCTCATAATGCAATGGTTGCTGCTATCTCCAAACTACACATGGAGCGAAACATCGAAGTGGGAAGAAGTTGGGATGACAATGTGAGGGTAAGGAAGTTGAAGTTATCGATCTTCAAAGGGGAGATTCATATGGGTGAGTATTGAATGGGGTGATACTTTGCAATAAATGAGTTAATTGAGGAAGAGAAGTCATAGCGACAGAATTATGTTTGGATGGAAATGCCTAAGCATGGTTTTAGTGGATGGAGGTGAGGTAAATGTTACATTCATGGGAAGAGTTTAAGGATTGCTTATTGGAATGTTATTGAGCCATCCGCGAAGGAAACTTACATGAGCAATTCTACGTTCTAACTCAAGAGGGGACAATCACAGAATATAGGGAGAATTTCATGCTCTGGTTGGGGCGACTAAGTGGTATTTCTAGAGTAGTACTAGAGGGGAACTTCTTGAAGGGCATGAAGCCCAACATCCGAGTAGGCGAGCATCCCTCTGATTTTTGATATCGTGGGGGGTTGAGGGGGATGATGGAGCTCTTTCTTATGATGAAAGACAAGAAACATATGAAGAAAACCCAAAAAAGGCAACATCGACGGGGATTCTACAAAAGTACCTTTACGACTATGATACCGATGACCCAAACCATGTCATTTCAAAAATGACACTAAAGGAGGAGAATGTGGGGACCCAAATTCTTAAAAATATGGGATGAGGTTTTATCACTACTTTTGATGTTTGTGTGAATTTGAAAAATGGATAAAGGAGGGTGCTTGATTCGTAGACAACAATGTTTTGTGTAAATTACATACAGGGCACCCATAACCAATGCATTTACGCTTGACACTATCAAACCTTTCATGTTGGTGGTTGGTGGTCTGGATATGCTTGTGTGTGGTTTGGAGGAGGTGGCGTGGTGTGGTGTTGTTGTTGGTTTTTGGTGATGTGGTGGTTGTGTGCTATTGATGTTGGTTGTAGGTTTTTTTTGGAGGTAGTGGTGTGTTGTGGAGGCAGGTGATGTGGAGGTGGTGCCATTGGTGTTGGTTGTAGTTTGTGTGAAGGTGGTGGTGTGTTGTGGAGGCAGGTGATGTGGAGGTGGTGTGGTGTGATATTGATGTTGGTCGTTGGTTGTGTTGAGATGGTGGTGTGTGGTTTGTGGTTTGGAGGAGGTGGTGTGATGTTGGTTTTGAGGTAGTGTGATGTGTTGATAGATATGATGGTGGTGGTTGTGATACGGTGGTGGTGTTGCAATGTTTATGTTTTCTTAGTTCTTTACATGTTAGTTGTTGTACTAGGCAAGCCAAAAGAAATCAGTTCGTCTGCTACCTAGGATAAAGAGCTGACATTAATATTTTGTGACCTCTATGTCAAAGAGGTTGAGTTGGGAATTAGGTCAACCACCTATTTTAACAAGGAAGATTAACAGAACAAAATAAAAGTGTATAAAGAAAGCACGGGAAGAGAATATGATAGAATGCAATTTAAGAAGAAATGAGAATAATTGAAAAATGACTGAAAAATATTGAAAGAGCTAAAGCGGGGATCCGTAGGCTTGGGTTGGGATCCTACATAGCGAACAACCGATGCTTCTAAAGAATGGTAGACGAAGAGATTCGATGCGAGAATGTTTGAAATGTAAAATTCATGTGCCTTTTGAAAACTTGACCCAGAATCTCATGGGTTATGGCCTTCACTCACCCTCATTTCATTTTCATTTTCATTTATTTCTTCTCGAGGGAGGCCAGAGGGTCAAATTTTTAGATCCCATAAAAATGATAGAAAATTTAGCAATAAGCAATCTAATATTTTTGGGCCATTTTTTGGGTCTCTTATGTATTGGCTTTATTATTCTTCATTTTCTATGTGCAAGAGGGTGACTTGTTATTTCGAAGTTGAAAGTTTTTGGTTTGTTGTTGTCTTCTTTGCTTCATTTTGCTTTGGACTTTGTGTTTCTTCCTTTAGGATGAAACCTACTTGGACTGTTGATTTCTCTCATTTTTGTTTTGGTGCAATGTTGTAGATACACAACTTGGATTAAATTGGGACTTTCTGATCTCTAGTCTTTCTTTTTTCTTTAAATATTTTTTGGATGTTTCTTTTATGTTTATTTTTTTATATTATTTACCACAACCTTGTCTTCTATATTTATTTTTTCTTCCTCTGCAAAGCAGTTGTATTTGTAACTATTTTTTATAATAGAATTGCTCTATGACCAAGAAAAAAAACTGAACTGGACCGACGAGCCCTCTTGTTTAGAGCATGGACTAGTCTCAAAGCTAGTTCGGCGAACGATTAAAATCTTTTTTGACTAGAACTGGAATGAGCCATTGGGAACTACCGATTGAACCCAATTTTATTAAACCGCATAGTTCAAATTTTAATATTCTCATCATCGTTGCTTTTCAATCTAGTGGTGAGTAATGATTTTAATTAAATTTAAAAACTTATCTAACTCTTAATTCTTACATAAAAGACTATGCTACAACCAAGTCGCCATGATCGCATAGGTTTCCTCTTTCGCCGCCATTTTCACTCGTACCCTTTCTTCCCTCTTTGGCTCTCTGTTTCTCAAGGTGGACAGAGCTGATGGTTGCTCCAATAGTTTGATATGTCTTCTATTGTGTCTAGCCTATTTCTTTGTGCTGTATGAATTTTTTCTCTTAATTATATTAATAGATTGTATATGGCTAACAAGATGTTAAAAATTATTGGGAATGTTGATATATTGATTACTCCATTGAAATATCTATGGATTGATTATTTCATTTGAATCTCTATATTAGGCTGAAGGTGGAATATGTTTTACACATTTTTGTTATTAAATTAAAAATCATTTGAATTATATTTTAAAAAATATAGAAGATTTCAAGAGGCTTTCTGAATTTCTTTTATGGGGACAATAGAAGACGTCAATTACTTAAATATTGAATGTTATTAAATATGCAAGTATGGGAGATATTTCTTGTATATTTTTATATTACATAGTCATTTTTTTTATCACATTTTTGCGTCATTATTATTTATTCAAGTAATATTTAAAAAAATTAATAGTTATTATACAAGTTCAACCTCTGGCTTAACTTTCATTTAACTTGAGAATCAAGAATCTTTCTTCTAATTCAATGTTCAGTTTGGCTTTCAAAATCTTGCCTATGGCTCTCAGTTTTCTCAAGAAAATAAAACAATAAAATGATGAGTGGTTATAACAAAAAGAACGATTAAGAAATAAATTAAGGCACAATTGTAAAAATTTGGTTCTCGCTCTTTTAACATTACATCCATATAGTTTCACTTAGTGCCTTTTTTCTTGTGTTTTTATACATTGGTGTTGTTCAAGTAAAATGGGTCCAACTACGTCCTTGTATTCTTTATTATCTAAATTTGCTACCTATTTGATAAAAAGCGTATGCCTGATGTTCACTTAACATATCATATTGTATTATGCAGGCAGTACAAACTTTGTTCTACTTGCAATACTAACTCTTTTGTTGAAAGGATCGTGGCATTTTAGACAGGTTATAGTTCTCCCCCACGCCCCCTTCCCTCCTTATTTAATTATTAACTTTTTTGAGATATCAATGCTTACCTGTACTGTTGTACTTTTTAAGAATATGGATCAGCTCATATGCCTGGCCTTTCAAATGTATCAATGGTATGGGCTTGAAATTGCTGGTCTATAAGCCCATTTATGCTTCAAGGAAAATTTTAAAGCTTATAACTAGTTTTGTCAAGGGCATCCTTTAAGATGATATAACTATTTAATGCCCAAGGCGTTAGGCTTTTCTGGGGTTACTTGAGCGTAGTAATATATTGAGAAGGAAATAGGTTGTTCATTTGTTAAACATGTTCTAATTATAAGAAAGACTTATGAAGAGTTTAAAATGATAATCATAAGATTAATCCATTCAAGGCTAAAAGATAATTTCAGGTTTTTGTTGCATTTCATATTATAGTCTTGCTAAATATATAATTTTTTACTATGTACCAAAAATACACTTTTAATGGCGTGTTAGTTTCGGTTTTTAAAACCGTGTTTCTAATCATAACACGTTTCTGTGTGTTTGTTTTTCGTGTTTGGCTCGACCCGTCTTGAACGGAGGTTTGTAATACTTTTCAGACGCAAATGCGAAACCATAGGTGCTTTCCGCTGTTCGCTAATAAGGATTGCTTGCGGTTCGCCATTCTACCCCTCGTTCGCAAATCCGAATCGTGCACTAGAGAGTGCTCCCGATCTCCCCTGCACCTTCTTTCTTCTCCCGAGCTCACAACCCTAGCACTCTTGATCCTCGTCTTGCCTTCTCCTCTTGTCTGATAACTTCTACGTCATTCTTCTCATCTCTCCAATATCTTCCGTCATTCTTCTTCTCCCCCATTTTACTTCTCCGCCATTCTTCTTCTCCCACATTTTACTTTTCTCACCATTATCTTCGCTGCCCTTTATTATTGCCTGGAACATATGTTCGGAACTCATCAGATTGCTCTCTTTATGGAATTACGCCCTTATACTTTCAACCATTTGTGCCTTTAGACTTTCAACCATCTAATTTTTTGTTTAGTTAAATATGCTATATAGGAATTATGCTATTAAATATGCTTTTTTTTCGGCTTCTTTACGTGCAGATTTGTCTTATCAATCCTCAGTCTTGTCTTGCCAATTCCTCGTGAGGTACCCTTGTCAGTTGTTGTAGCCCTAGGTGATTGCCTGGCTGAGGACTACCATATGAATGAGGGTTGTTGCCTACTTTGTTTTTGTTTTTTTTTTACCTTTAAATTTAAGCTTTGGACATCCCCTAGTGACCAATATGGTTATAACTGCATAACGTTGCTAATAGCGGGCTTCAGTCCTTTTAAATACCTAGTTATGGTGTGTTTCTCTTGCTCGACTAACTCACACTTCATTTGCAACTAGTCAACTTGTGTTGTACACTCCTTCACTAATAGGTTCCTCTGTTGTAGGTGGAGTCTTTAAAACATATCTTGACGGTAGTGAGGTAAAATATATTTCTTCCTTATTTCTTTCCTCATCTTTTCTCACTTGGTAATCTTATCACCACTTTCTCTCTTACCTTACCTCAGCAAATTTTCCCACAACAAAGATGCATTCTTTTTCAACTTGATGGCTGTTAATTTTACTCGTTTATCCTCTGTCACTTTTTTATATTCAAAGATTCGCTCAACCGATTGTAGTCAGTCGATAAAGTCATCCAGATCCATAGCTCCATCGAACTCTGGTAGATCCATCTTGATGCCAAAATCCTTGTGTCCTCCATATGTGGGCTCCTCTCTCTACCTCCTCTAATATTGAATCCCATAATGGCGAGGCCTTTATTCCTCATCAATGATGTTTTTTTTTTTTGTGGAATAGATTCAGATCTCTGTCTCTATATTTCCTTCGACTCTCCAGATCGCGGTCGAGGGTAAATTCTTCTTGGTTCCATTATCAATCTACATGAGCCTCTGTTGAAGTTGATGAATCTCTCGTTATATCTTGTCCTAGGTAGGTTCCAACATTTGTCTACGTGGTGGCATGATTAGGGTTTGGGATTGGAAAAAGTGGTTGAGGATAAGAAAAAAAAAATGGTTGGGTGGCAAGGTAGATGCTAGGAAACCCTAAAGATAGGACTAGGGTTAGACTAGCTCTTATGTCAATTTATACCAGATTTATTCCAAAACCACAAAACGGAACAAATATTATTACTCAAAAATAGATCGGATTACAATCAAGATTCAAACAGAAATAGAAAACACAACAACTTCCATATTCGGCTTAGGCAGGGTAGGAAGATTCCGTGACAGTGATGGTGATGCCGCGATGGCTAGTGGCTGAAATAGGGAAGGGTAAGAAACAGGTGGCTTGTGGATAGTTACAGGGAAGGGGAGGGGTGATCAATGGCTTGGAAATCAAGGAGAGAGATGGTGAAAAGTCTGCAACTAGAATCTGGGAGGTTGGTAGACTGAAAGCTGGAAGATAGAGATAGGGTAGGAGGTCTGCGGCTGGACTGGGAGGAGGGAAAAGGGGTGACTGACGACTATAAAAGGAAAAGAGGGGATAGGGTGACTGGTTGCTGGACTAAAAAGGTGGGGAGAGGGTGGCCGACAGTTTGAACAGGAAGAACTAAAATTGTGGAGGGAATCAAGGAGATAATCACCACATCAGAGCAGAATACAACCAGAGCACCACCTATTCTCGGATACAACTCTAGCAAGGGGAAACACCTTGTGGCTGAAATCTAAAAAAAAAAAAATAGAACTAAACCCTAACTCTATAAGAAACATATTTATAAGCCCCGCATCATGAACACGTATTAAAATTTTTGAATTTTTATTGAATTATTTAATATTTTATTTTGCATGCCCTAAATTTTGTATATGGCTCGCTAAAAATTTAAAATAAACAATTATTTAAAATCCTCTAAGAATCAATCAAAACTATAAATTTTAAGCCTTTTTTGGCAATCAACAGCTCAATACAGGTTTTTAGTAAGTGATTGTAAGAAGGCGAACAACTCATGCCAATTAAGTAAAAGATGATTTACATGCATCACTAAGTTCTTGTGTTTCACATTTAAATGTATTTATGCCATCTTACCCATGCATGAATGTATTTCACTTTTAAAAGTCAAAATAATGATATTCTTATGTGATATAAAAGATTTGGTTGGTATTAATGTAAAAGGTAAAGTTTAGGTGTTAGTTATGTAAATACATAAGAATTGGGTGGTGCCCCTTAGGGTCTGTTTGGGGCAACTGCAACTTATCAAGCTTATGCTGATAAGCAGCTTATTCTGATAGTCTGCTGATGACCAGCTGATCCGGATAAGCTGAATGACTGTTTTGTTTGTGCATTTAGAGAACAACTGATTTTGAAAAAATTATCAATCTGCCCCTGTTCTAGATAAGCTGCAGCTGTTTGGTTTGTGCGTTTTGTAAACAGCTGATTTGTAGATTTTTTTAGTTAAATGAACAATCTGACACGTAAAATTAGTATTGTTCTAAAAAAAACAACAATATCTACCCTTTTGCTATTTAAGAAATAATTAACTCACTTCAGACTCACTTGACACATACAAGCCGCAAAAATTTTGATATTTACAAATTTACCAATCTTCTTAATGCAATCATAAAGGGGAGATAAAAGTGAAGATTCTAGAACATGAAAATACAAAATATTCTTAAAATCTAATGTTCATATGTTAAGACAAGAAAATATCAAATATTTATATCACTTAAATATTTTTGAACAATCACATAAGCACAATTACCTAAACAAAAGTGAAATACATATTAACACGCTAATATGTACTATAATGAGACAAAAAAAGAAAAAATAACATGTTAAAATTACAAGAAAAAATTTATAATATTGACTTTAAAATGTAGAAGCATGCCACGATGTATGTTGCCCAGTTCTGACACTTCAAAACCTTGAGCAAACTTGTCAGATTGGGATATCGTAGAAATGGAAGCACTCGAATCAGAAGTGGTGTTCTGAAATTGTGATACCGACGAACTCCTAGCACCGGTGTCCAGTTGGGATATCATAGAAATGGACGTACTGTCGGCCCACCTGAAGAAATTGCAGTTCTCCTGTCCTTGTGCCCACCACGAACACCTGTAGAATTGTCTGCTGTAACTATGTGACTGACGTGACGTGAGTGACCAAAACAATAATGCAGCAAAGAAGCTGTTTCTAGTGAGGCCTGCGAATTTCGATATATCAAAAATCGAGAAGTATCAAATCTGAACTAACCGAACATATGGAGTACTTGCCATATCAAAAACAGAGAAGTTTCAAATCTTTCCAATTCTCCAACGCATCAAAAACAACCTTAAGTAAATGATCGTTCCAATTATTAAAACGCAAGTACAACATCTTTCCGGATTCAACAAAAAACCATGAAGACCAACTATTTCTGGCATTAAAACCGAATAAAATTTAGGAGCAAATGTAAAAATAAGGTTTCTGAAAAAACCTCAAAGATCTAAGCTACAAAGATCAAAACCAACTGCTTCTCGCTTACAAATACATAAACGATGTTGAGGTTTATGGATCTAACAGTAACCATGAAATCACATACATATATAACACCAGAAAGTCACAACCGTTACCACAACAATCATTCTCGCAGATCAATGAAGGACGAGAGGGGAGAGGAGAAAAGAAGACGAGGAAGGAAGAAGAAGAGGGAGGAGAGGAGG
The DNA here is from genome assembly GCA_003013225.1 of Phalaenopsis aphrodite. Taxonomy (NCBI): domain Eukaryota; kingdom Viridiplantae; phylum Streptophyta; class Magnoliopsida; order Asparagales; family Orchidaceae; genus Phalaenopsis; species Phalaenopsis aphrodite. Next base: position 1,895,936 of record NEWO01000023.1, on the reverse strand, counting down.
GGGCACAAATTTTTTTTACCAGAATACACCTTCTTGGTAGCTAGGGCACGATCGATAGGGCGAAGAACCAGGACAAGCGAGAGTAGTGAGCGTAGCAAAGGAAAATAGGATGCCGCAAACGCGATACGCAGTTAAAACCCTGTGTTCATTGTTTACCCTAAATAGTGAAACGCTGGTTTTAAAATCGTGGGAGAAACGCTTGAACTTAACACCAAGGTGACGTTTTCAAAAACGCTGCCGTACTTTTGGGGCCTTAATAAAAAAGACCGTACAAGTCAGCATATGTGCAACACATGAAAGGAAACCACAACAAGCAAACCCATGTGAAAAAACTGTAGGCAGCATATGGAATCAGTTATAGTGCCCGAAGAATGGAAAGAAGAAGTTTGTGTGCATGCTACAGTCCTAGAAATTGGAAGCAGCTGATGGATAGATGGGGCTACGGATTTTTACCGAAGCCGAAGTTGGAATATAGTAAAAGTTCCAGGAAATGAAAAACATATGCTTCTAAATTTGTATTACACTGTTAAGTAAAACCATCAAATAAATCCGATGCAATCCAACACTGATTTTCATAGAAAAATTAGGGCAAAATAAATTTCTTTCTTTAATAGCACAAACAACATCACATATAAAATATAAACACTTACAATTCGAGAGGCAGTTGATATGTCCCAAATTCTACAGTTGAGAGGTAGGAAATCTCTACCAAACCTTTACTTTAATACTCAACTACAATCTCGTGCATATCTCTAACTCTAACCCTAAATGTATTAGTTCTACTTATGCTAAACAATAATAAATAACAAAAGAGTAAATTGTCCTTAGGCGCACAAAAGATAAAATTGTTATTAGGCACTGACACAACAATATTCCCCTTCCAAAAAAGACATCTTATCTTCAATGTGGAAACAAGGAAACTGTTGCTGGATCAATTTGTCTTGCTCCAGCTCATAAACTGGTTGTAGTATGGTTCTCACTGTCAACATTTATACACTTTTCATGGCTTTCCTTACTTCTCATAAATCTGGATCATTATTTTCCCCTAGTGAAAGTTATACTTATTCAATTTCTTCATCGACAACCACAATCAAATTTTCATTCATCACGAATGTCCAGTAGTATCCTGTAAGTCCCATAAACTTTCTCAACTTTTTTCACGTCTTAATTAGTGAACCCTCCAACACTGCCTCCATCTTTGATGAACCCGCTGACACCTTGGTCTTGCACAAGCTATGGTCACCGCGAAGCACCACCTTCTTCCCCTGCATCCCAATCTCCATGGTCAAGGATTTTCAATCCATCATTGTCTCTTGGATTGTCTATAACCACTTCTTCCCCAGTGTCACATTAGTACTTCCTAATTTCAAGGGAAGGAAATCCTCCATCACCTGTATACCTTGTAATGTTAACACCAATCCCTGCAAATTATTTTCCTTGATTTTCTCCTCCTTCTCTATCCCCATCATAACTTTAAAACTTAATGTATCTTTTAACATCAATTCCAACTGGTCCACGACCCGATTTGAGTTGAAGTTGTGAGTTGCTCCACTATCTCGTCGGCTTTTAGCTAGCAATTGTGTTGCGATGTATCGCAAAGGAGGTGCTGCAACCCCTTCGTTGGCTTCCTCTAGGTGATCTGAACCCGTCATCGCTTTCCCACGAATCTCGACTGTATCGTGAGGTCAGAACTCGAAGGATTTTGATCCCATCGGGGGCTTCTCGCAACTTGCTCTGATCGCACTGTACATGAGTTTGGTTCGAAAATGTCATTCTTGTACATCGCGATTCCGTATTTGCTTCCCAACTAGCATGAATCACGAGTATCACAAGGTTCGAAGCGGCGATTGGACGATTTCAACACGATCATATGCTTGGTAGCGGTCGAATGCTTGGATACCAATTCGATACAATCTGACACAGATTTCTATACATAAATTATGGAAAAATAATTTTTTTTCTTTAATAACACAAACAACACCTCACATAAAGGATAAACACCTACAATTCAAAAGGTAGGAGATCTCTACCAAATCCTACAATTTCAAAGGTAGGAAATCTCTCCTAATCCCTAACGCTAAGACTCAACTACACTCTCATGAATGACCCTATCCCTAAACATATTAACTCTATTTTTACCAAACAATAATAAATATTAGAAGACTAAATTTTCCTTAGGCGCACAAAAGACAAAGTTGTTCTTAGGCATCAGCGTAAAGATGTCCTTCTGGAATCCAGCTCAAGTAATTCAAATTTCTCCCACCCGCCTGGAACAACTACCTCTAATTTATAAAGGGACACTCTACAAAGAGTCTAAAAGCACTTGAAAACTGCTGCCACGAGCATCTGAATTCCATAAACATTGTTTAATAGGTTAATTTTTGGGATGAATGCATACCATAATCAGGCCTTGCCCTAACAACCTTCATTTGTGCTTCTTAAATCTCAATGTAATTGTGCTTACTCGTGTTACTTTGAGAATGATTTGATTTTTTTTCCATCGTTTTTTCCTAGAAATGTTCAATACGTTAAATGAAACATGTCTTGTGTAACATTATGAAATCATTTCTCGTTGCTCTTTTTTATTAACATAAATGTGATTCTTTTTGTTTGTTCAGATTGTCTTGACAACTCTTGTGGTAGTATGGGGTCTTCGATTGGGTTTATTTCTGTTAATGAGGTAATAATGAACATGCAGCGTTGTTGTTGCCACCCAGTTTTGGCTCACACTCAATGCTATTCTTAATGCCATTAGGTGTAGGCAATGGCATTGACATTTCATGCTCTCTATTTTCTCTTGATTCAGCTTTATGTGAAACATAGAAATGGCTTTGTTTTTATGCTGAAATAGAATCTTGCAATGGGGAGAAGACCGCCGTTTTGATAATATGCGTGATAATCTGGCAAAGTTATCAGTTTTCTGGATCTTACAGGTTTAATTTATTAGTTCTCAGCTCTCCATTTTCCATTTTTAACCTTAACTTATATATATTTATAAATCGTCGAACTTGTTCATCAAATGCTTTCTACTCTATTACAGGCCCTATGGGTTTGGACTGTAAGCTTGCCTCTTACAATTGTGAATGCTAGTGATAGAAATCCGTCGATAAAGGCTCAAGATGTAATTGGATGGGTAATGTGGTTTGTGGGGTTAACTGTGGAGGCTACTGCTGATCAGCAGAAGCTTGTGTTCAAGAATTCTCCTGCAAACAGAGGAAAATGGTGCAACATGGGTGTCTGGAAATATTCCCGGCATCCAAATTACTTTGGCGAAGTCAGTTTTTGCTAGATCCCTTATCTTTCTTCTTTCATTATTTAACTTTAAAAAAAAATATGTCAAAAAAGTCTCCTAACTTTTTGCAAGGTATCATTTTTAGTACCAGAGAGCATAAAAATGTCAATTTAGTCCGATACTCTTTTATTTTGGGGGCTGAAATAGTTCCCAGCTCAAAAAGTTTGGGTATTAATTTGGCACTTTTTTAGACTCTGGACTGAAATTACATCATGTAAACAGTCAGGGGATGGGGAAATATTTTTTTTTTAACATTTTAATTGACTTAAAATAGCTACATTTTTACTGGTATATAATATTCTATGGTAGTTTTTAATTGGCCAAGGGATGCTGAATCAGAACTGGCTGCCAGTTCATTCAGAGCTGAACCTGTCAATGTTGGCTGTTAATGAAAAACATCTCATTGATTGAAAACTGTAGAAAGCTGAAATAAATAATGAAATAAATTTTATTTCTCGTTCTAATCTATACATCATACTTTGTCACATATATGTAATGTTAAAAGGAAACAAAATAGGAATTCTCCAAAATAAGAAAGAGCAAAAAAGGAAATGTCTAATAAAAGAAATGCAATTAGTGAAATATATTGTGAGGAAATAAATTCCTTCCTAATGCTTTTTGGCACTTTTCAATACTCCCTCTCAAGCTGGATTGTACATATTATACAACCCAGGCTTATACTTCAATTCAACATTATTCACCCTTGGTAATACTTTGGTAAGAAAATTAGTTGTTTGAAGTCATGTAGGAACATATCCAAGCTAAACAATTCCATTGTTGTCCTTTTCTGAGATGTAGCGTAGTCAATCTTTATGTGTTTTGTTCCGTATGATACACAGGATTTTTGGCTATACTAATAGGCGCTTGGCTAACATCTTAACTGTCTTTCATCACAACCTTAAGTTCGCTTGATAGCCTTTGAATCCACATTTTCTTGTATATTTTTAGTGCAAGAGCACGACATTCAATTTCTGCACTACGAGAGACAACAATATGTTTTTTTGCTTCTCCATGTGACATGATTGCCCCGGACATGTGAACAATATGCAACTATTAATTTTCTATCAATTACCTCTTCTGCCCAACTAGCATCTATGTATATTTCAATCTCATGATTTTCAAATCTTTTGAAGAACAAACCGTATCCACGAGTCATCTTCAAGTATCTCAAAATTTTGTTCACAACTTCCAAATAATCCTCATTTAGGTTATTCATGTGTCGGCTTATTGCATTGACTGAGTATGTAATATTGGGTCTTATGTGTGATAGGTAAAGTAATTTTGCCCACAAGTCTTTGATATCTTTCTTTGTCAATTGGATTGCTTTATTCACTTCTATTTAGCTTTTTGTTGGAATTCATAGGTGTGTCGACAAGTTTATAACCAAACATGTCACTTTCACCTAATATATTTAAGATGTACTTTTGGGAAATGACAATTGCCTCCTTAAACTGAGCCACCTTCATTCCTAGAAAATATTAGAGATTTTTTAGGTCTTTGATCTCAAATTCTATTGCAAGTATTCTTTATAATGTGATAGTTTCCTCTAAATCATCACCTATTAAGATAATGTCGTCTACATGTACTATGAAAATAATAATTTTGCCTTTTGAATTAGATTTAACGAACAATGTATGATCAGCTTGACACTGATGATATCCTTTTGTAATCACTGTTTTAGCAAACATGTCATACCAAGTACAAGGAAATTGCTTCAAATCGTATAATGACTTCTTCAACTTGTAAACCAATATGTTCGGCCTATTTTTCAAGCCCAGAGGTATAGTCATGTAGATTTTATCAAGATCTTCATTCAAGAATGCATTTTTGACATCAAGTTGATATAAATGTCAATCATGATTTACTGCAAGAGAGAGTAAAACATGACCATATTATGTTTGATAGCAGGTGCAAATATTTTTTTATTGTCAATTTTGTATGACTACGTGAAGTCCTTAGCAACCAGTTTGGCTTTGAATCTCTCTACACTTCCCATATCCTTTGTAGTCGATTCAAACTATCCATTTTTAGCCTATAGGATTTTTTGTATGTTGTAATTATGTAAGTCTTCATATGTTATTCTTTTGTAGGGCCCGATTATCTTCCTCAAGTGCTTGTTTTAATGCTAGAATCTTTAGAGCCTCTTTGGATAGAGTTGGCTTTGGAATTGAGTGAGAATCAATGAGTGACATGATTGAAATATAATGGTTGTTTAAGATTTTTCTTTCATAAGGAATATCCATGTTATTCTTGTGTGATTATCTATGAATGATACAAATCATCGTGTCTCATTTATGTTATTTACTTGTGAGGGTCCCCAGATATTACTATGAATTACAAACAAATGAAGTGAAGGCTTATATTGTATTTTGGAATATACATATATGGTATGCTTTGCAAGTTAACAAGTCTCACATTAATAAAGATTGAATTTTTTAGTCATAAATAAATGTGGAAACATCTTTTTCATGTTTGCAATTATTGGATGACCAAGTCTGCAACGACTCAACATGACTTGATTTTCAACTAAATCAAGATTTGAATTGGACTCAGAAATATAAATTGACAGATGATGTTGCTTATCGATGAAGTTATTTTCTTTGAGCAATTATAAACCACAATGCATTTCAGGACTACCAATCTCCTTACCCGAATCCACAACTTTAAAATCGCAACAATTGGAATAAAATTCAGTCACACATTTTAGGTCACGAGGAAGAAATTTGTTGATTGAGAGTATGTTGTAATTTAATTTTGGAACATAAAAGCGCAGAGTAGAGGCAAAGATACTTTGTCAATTTGACTGATCCAGTTCCTGCTATTGGTGAGAATGAACAATCAACTATTCAAACTGAAGAATGACTAGTAGATGGGTTGTAATTTTTGAAGACATTGCTATATCCAGTTATACTAACAGTCTGATAGATTGCTCGACAGATGATTGTAGTGCTTATCCTAAATTAGAACTATTACTAAACATTTTTTACAGCTCCTCAATTTGCTCCTTGGTGATTTTGTTGAATTCTGAATTATTGTTGGAAGATATGATATGGATTGAAGATGTAGGCTCAGATCTGGATGTGACATTCAAGAAAGACCATTATGAAGCCACATTGTGTTTGGCCATGATAAGATTGCGAAGCTCGACTCGAGAAGGCAGACGGAGGACCCTTAGTTCGACTGCTCGACTGGACTACAACTAGATGGTGATGGGCAGTTCTAGGTTTCCATGAGTTTTACAAAACAAGAGATGGTCGGGTCGTTTGTAAGTGGCGACTCGTAAGAGGACAATTGATGTTGTGAATCAAGTTCAACTTTTGAGATGATAGATGTGATGTCAATTATGTTTTTCAAGCCGACGACTCTTGAGATGGCTGCTAGGGCTCTCTTGAGGTGATGGTTAGGGCAAGTCATGTTGATCGCAAGTACCAAATTCATTCTTGGCTGTAGTAAATGGAAGAAGAAGAACAGAGTGTGTGGAAATTTGTGCTTGTGGGGAAATCGACAAGAGCGTACAAAAATTAGTGATCGTACAAAGCATGTGGAAATTTGCACGCGTGTGGAAATTGAAAGGTGCGTATTTGCAATCTACCCTTGAATTGTTCGAACGCAGTTATCTGGTAAAACGAGATGGACGTCAAGGCAACAGATCTAGAGAGCAAGGGAAGAGCTGTTTAACAAGTGTTATTCATCTGTTTAGACGGACGATAGAAGTGTTGTTCGCTTCATGTAGCAAATTGACCCGAGCAAAGGAGAGGGGCCGAGGATGTTTGACCTGAGGTGTTCTGGTCAAACATAACATATGGCTGTTGATTTTCTTAGGCAATTTGAGACAATGAACATCCATGTTTCTCTAATACCATGTAGAAATCTGAAATAAATTTTATTTCTCGTCCTAAT
>NEWO01000023.1:1876833-1887964 GCA_003013225.1 Phalaenopsis aphrodite | reverse complement strand
TAGGAATCCTCCTGAATAAGAAAAAGCTTAAAAAGGAAATACAAATATTGAAATAAACCCCGTCTTATTGATGATTAGCACTTTCCAGTACAAACACCTTATTTATTAGCCTGATTTTTTTGAGCAATGTCTGATCATTTCTTATAAATTATGAGAAATGTACTCCTGATAAAATCTACTCAAAGACAAATGTCACGTCACATCTCCCCAAGCTGAAATTTATCTGATTAAGTGGGCCGATGAAACCCTCCGCAATGCAATGTTCATTGAACTCTCCCCATTTCGATCGGCCAACTAAAAGATGGACCCCAATTTTTTGTGTTGATTTGTTTGGAGTGTGTCATTAATCATAAATTATTTACCCTTTTACCTCTAGGAATTTTTTGGACGCATACACATCACATTTATTAGGTAGTCTTAGTTCCAGTTTGAAGAGGCTGCTACACTCACCATGTAGATTCAGCCTTAAATGGGACCATTGTCATTAACAATTTTATAGAAAAAGGTGGGGAAGGATCTTAACCAACTGTGTTTATCATATATAAGATTTTCGCCCATATCTAAGGTGTCTTATTCAATTATAAGATAATTTAATGTATATTCTTTGATCTTGATATAAGGGTTTACTAGATATAGGATATTTGACTTGGGCGCATGATTTTTTCAGGTTTAAGACTTCCTGGTCAACATAAGAACTTTTTACTAAACTACAAGATTTTTGAACCAGATTTAAGGTTTTATTGAATGTAAGTTTTTTTTTTTTTTTTTATTTTATGAATTGAGACTTTAGTTTTTTTATAAGGATATATGCATAACTAAGTAGATATAAGGATACATGAAGATCATCCATGGCATCGTTTTGTAGCATTAGTACTCAATTTGAATTTGGCCATATCAATTTTGATATGCATAACTAACTTGTGGCCCCCTTTTTTAGATTTATTTTGGTACTATTATTCAAAATATAAATCTTCCAAAAAAAGTTTCGATTATGTACATCGCAAAGATATCATTTAGACAAGTTGTAGTGCCATCAGCAGCATAGTGCTGTGATAGGTGAAACTCACAAAATTTATTGTTGTACGTGTTATTGTTAAGATATTTTTGGAATTAGTAATTATTAAATATTTTATTATTAATGTATAACTTATTCTCTTATGGAAGGCTGTTTTTCTTGTCATTTGTTTTCTATTCTAAATCACCTATGTTTTTGTAAATATGTCAACTTATTTCTTTTTATTTTTGCCTGGGATGATAGACTTATTCGGGTTTAGTTGTTAATCGTTTTCTCCCTCCTATCAACTATTTCTCGAGGCAATAACATCTCTCAATCTTACACCCTTAACTTTTAACATCATTTCGAGTGATAAATATTTTCAAGAATAACAATAGGGATGAACTTTTTTCATTTCATCTCTTTATCATTGATCGTACCGCTTAATCAAAAATAAAATTAGAAATTTCTTGCTATCGAATTTCTCTCTGATCGTCATTTACTTTCAGATCTATCTGAGCTAAATTAATGACTAACTATATTATGGTCAACATCTCTAGGGTTCTTCATGGATTTTCTCAGTCATTGACTTTCTTGTTTTGCCTTCTTTTGATCATGAATAGACTAGCTTTGTGGTTAGCATAAAAGTCTAGTTGGGTAATTGTGGTCATGATCATAACTACTCAAAAAGTTTTGGTTGTTCTCCCATTGCTCAACATGTCACCCTTATTACCCTTATTTCTCATGGTACTCATTCTAGATATATGTAAATATATAAGACTTGTGCAGTATGTAAGTTTGAATTTCCCTTTAATTTATTTCTAGCCACTAATAGCTTCTATGCTCAAAATTTGTTAAATCTTTATGCCATGCATATAGATTCTGCTTTGGTGGGGAATATTTGTCGCTTCAACCCCAGTTCTAAAAGACGCTGAATGGCTCGTTGTATTCGGTCCAATCTTTCTGACAGTTCTGCTTCTATTTGTTAGTGGTATTCCACTTCTGGAGGTTTGAGACTTCTTTCCCATCTTTATCATATTCTATTCTTCGGCTTTCTCTGCTGCTGATTCTAATTTTGGCGTTTTATTTTACATAAATTCATGTAGGCTTCAGCAAATAAGCGCTTTGGCTCTGTACAGGAGTACCGTGTCTACAGATCAACCACCAGGTATGTGTTTTACATTTCTAACTTCTAAACTCTGGATTAATTACATTTATACCTCCCAAAATTTTCATATCACATCAAAATTATCACTATTTTATCCTTTAAAAACTGAAATACTCGTTTTCATGCATAGATAATGTGGGATATATGTAAAAATTGAATTTTAAGTGTTAGATATATAAATACATAAGAATTGAGTGGCATTGATGTAAAATCTTCCTTTAATTAAAAGCTTTTAAACCACAAATGCTGTAGATTTGCAAGCTAGAATTTCTGACCAACACATATATATATTTTTATTTGTGTTTTGCCTTTTAGCCCCCTAATTCCTCTGCCACCTGCAATATATGAAAGTATACCCGCCTGGTTCAAGGTAGCATTCCTTTTTGAGCTTCCATTGTACAATCAAGGAATTGGCCATGACGCAATGTTGAGCTGAAACTGAACCTGAACCTGAACCTGTTAAGTTTTACTTGGCACCTATAAATGATGTTTTACAGATATTTCATTTTAGGCCCATTTATATCTGAAAATTATGAAATTACCCTTTTTTTTTTGCAGTAGCCTATACCTTACAGTCAACTGTAATGATAAAAGGTGCAAACTAAGTTGATGAAATATTTGGACCGAATAATGGCGTGTCATTAACTGCAAATATGAATTTTTACGCTTAAAAAGATGATTTTAAATGCCTATCTTTTATTTTTTATTTTTTATTTTCATGCTTTAGTATAAATGTTTGGATTCTTTGTTCTGAGAAGAGAGATGGAAGAGACTTAATTTTAAGCAATTTTTATGTAAAATAATAATTTTTAAATAATATTGTTTTTTAAAATATACTCAATTTTTATGTAAGGTAGATGAAGTAAAATAAATAAATTCATAAATTTTTTTTTTTTTTTTTTATAAATCTAGCTCAAAATAATTTGACCAAAATGACTTGATTTTATAATGTGGTGGTATCCAGCCTTCTATGTTAGGTTGGTTTCCAAATTGGTGAAAGCCACGTCATTTACGCATCGACCATACAATTGTTAGCTTTCATATTTACAAGCGTATCACACACATCATTAATATCATATCAAAAATAGTATTGCTGCTATTTTAAAACTGAAAATATGATTTTTTCATATAAAGGTTTATAATACTGCCAAAATGTTGTAAATGTAAATACATAAGAATTTTTGTGGTATGGTTGTAAATTTCCCTATAGTCTTTTGTTTTTTAGCGGCTGTGGGGATGTTTTCTTCTGGCTTTTCTTTGCAATAAGACAGACCAATCGAACTTTTAAGCAAGTCTTAATAGCGAGGAGAAATTATTGAATACGGACACTGCATGCATCTCTGCATGCGGTGTCCGATCCTGATCGTAGATCACGATGATCTACGGTCATGATATATTTTATTTATAAAAAAAAAATAGATGAGGCTCACGGAAATACATCCTGATCTTAAATCACCTGATCATTTTAGATGAGGTCCACCGAAAAAAATTTTAGATGCATGCGGCGTCCGTCCATATGGAATAATTTTTCAATAGTGTGAGGGTTCCAAACTCATCATTTTTTTTTAATCTAAATTTGAGTTACATAGTTTGTAATTTATTGCTTGACAATTTCATTACAAAATTACCCATTTAAAAATTGTGAGTCCATACTTGTTAATACAATCTCCTGGCTTCTTTTGAAGGAGAGATTGGATTTATTTGATTAATGCCTTGCAATTTCTTAAGAGTTTTCAGATTAAAACGTTAATCTGAGTTATCAGAAGTAAATTAAAATTTCAACGACTGCATTGAAAATGATGACTTGAACCCTGTTGTTTTAGGCTGTAAATTTAGCCTAGTATCCTGTTAATTTATTTTTTATTTAAAATTTTCTTTAAATTTATTATATTTGATATATATTAGGGTTTCGGTTGAGCGTACTTATATGTTTGATGTTCGCAATTTATTTTATTTGATATATATTTATTACTTATTTACATATCTAACACCTAAACATTCATACTTACATGGTATGTTTGTAAATTTCCCCAACTTTTTTTTTTAATACGATATAATTTTACTAGAAATAGTGAATTTGAGTAAAGACAAGTGATGGACTTTTATTTCGCTTGTTGTTTCGGCTTAGTCAAATGTTTTATAAAATAAATAAATAAATAAATAAATAAATAAATAAAAGAATCTAATTATAAAGATAATCATTTCACTTGGAATCACCAAAAAGCGGAATAGTCTAATTTTGATACATGTTCACTTTAGTTGAAAATGATCAATTACAAATACTATTTTAGAGCTAGACTAAAACAAGATTTTATATTTTATAAAAATAGTTAATAACTATTATTTATATATGTATGTATAGATATATATAACTTGCGCCGCATAATCAGATCAGTTGGTTGGACATCTGCTTGTCAGTTGTAAGTTTCTCTGGTCATTTCTTATATATATATATATATATATATATATATATATATATATATATATATATATATATATATATATATATATATATATATATATATATATATATATATCCATAAGCATAAGGGGCATTTGCATATGTGCCCAATAATTCTTATGTTTTCGCATATCTAACACCTAATGTTTCTTATATATATACACTGCCACTGAAATCTTTAATATCACATAAATATCACAATTATTTATTTTTTAAAAAAGATATGTACATTATTATTGTCATTGTCAAGCATATGTTAAGACACTAAAATGTTATAAATATAAATACAGAGTTTTATAATAACAAAAACAAAACTTTTATCCCACTAAGTGGGGTCGACTACATGAAACCTTTTTCTTCATTGATTTCTATTTAGTATTGTATTTTTCATTTAATTCTAATAAATTAAGATCATTTTTGTATACAATATGTCAAGTCTTCCTAGATCTATCTCTGACTTTCTTAACATAAGTTGAATCTAAAACATCTACTCTTCTAACTGGATCATGAGAGGGTCGACATTTAATTTGATCAAACCATCTTAGACGACTCTCTCTAATTTTGTCTGTTACTGGAGCAACAACAATCCTATCATTTTGTCACTAAGTGTAAAGCCACACATCCATTAAATCATTCTCTTCTCAGCAACACTCAACTTAGTTTTCTGTTGCTCTTTTAAATGCCAACATTCAACGACATAAAGAATGGTAGCGCTCACCACCATCTTATAAAATTTTCCTTTCACTCTTAGCGGTACTTTTCCATTACACAATACGTCCGAAGCATTCCTCCACTTCAACCATCCAACCTGAATTCTACTAATAACATCCCCATCAATATCACTATCACTTTGAAAAATTAACCCGAGTCATCTAAAGCATAAATATCAAAGTTTAGATGTTAAATATTTAAATACATAGGAATTGTATGACATGTATGTAAATTTCTCAAAACTTCCAATATAAGGGGGCTTGTTTTTTGGGGGTGGCTTTTTTTACATACCTGCCACCCAAAACTTCTAATATAAAAAGCGTGTGCAGACCTCCCAAACTTTAATATTTACGTTGTAGCCAACTACAACCCACGCCCTTTCAAAAAGAGTCATCCCATGCACACGGGAGATATTTGCGTACGTATTATGCACGCAACTCTGTGTGCATTATACTCTCATAATAACCTATGAATAACATCTAAATAAAACCCGGGAAGGTTTATAAATTATTGGAATTAATATCTCAATAACCTTCCAATACCCCTCAAACCACCACGAAGCCGAGGTTATTGCGAGGTTATTACGCACACTAATATGTACTCAAATATTTTCCCATGCACACGGTGCTCTCACATTCTATCTCTCGCCGCTTTGCTTTAGTTGCTCGCCTCCACCACCTTTTCTCACTGTCCACTCCATATCCGGTCATCTATAAGTCGTTCTTCTGCCATTAAGCTGATGCACTTCTTCAGCTATGTTGTCTTAATCATAAATGAAGTCTGCAGACTGCATTGATGTGATCTTTTATGTTGATTTGTATCTTTTAGATGAGAAGCTGTGGCATTTTAAATTCTAAAGAAATTGGAGATACATAACATTGGTCGGAAAGCATCGAACCAGTAACAAGGCAATAAATAAGTAACAACTCTTGTGGCATTTTAAATACAAAGTTTGATAGGAACTGTTGAAGTTCGCCGGAAATGCAGGTTGAAGTTCGCCGGAAATGCAGGCGGGCGGCGAATGATAGCCACCGGCGAGTGACGGAGGCTAGCGATCCGTCACCGTGTGGCTGTTTCTGAAGGCACGTAAAAAAGACCTTTTTTGTTTGTTTTTCTTCTAAAACTTTATAGCATAAATATTATTACACAAATAACAGGAAGGTGTTCCCCCATGATATTTGAAGTTTTCAGATCCAAAATCTCCCAAAATCTTCGCTCCCTAACAACTCTCTCCTCCCAAATCCCTTCCCCCAAACTCATCGACGCCGATGCCATCAAAACATGCTTTCACATCGAAATCTTCCACGCCAATCAGCTCATCGAATCCCTCCTCCACAGGGGAAACTTAGCCGCCGCACGCAAGGTGTTCGACCAAATGCCCCACAGAAACACCTTCACCTCCAACCGCATGATCTCCGGCTATGCCAAGTCCGGCCGCCTCGATGAGGCCCGGAAACTCTTCGATGGCACCGCCAACCGCACCGCCGTCACATGGACCATCATGATTGGCGCCTATTCAAGCTCGAGTCGCATCCACGAGGCCTTCGAGCTCTTCCGCGAGATGTCGAGCTCCGGCATCATGCCGGATCGGGTCACGATCATCGCATTGCTTAGTTCATGCCAGGATCGGAACATGGCGGGATCTGTTGTACAGATTCATGGGCATGTTTTGAAATTTGGATTCGATGATTATGTTCAGGTGATGAACACTTTGGTGGATTCGTACTGTAAATCTGGGCTGGTGGGATCTGCCAATAAGATGTTTGAAGAATCGCCTGAAAAGGATTCAGTGACTTACAACGCCATGATTAATGGCTTCGCCAAGGATGGATTCCATGATTCTGCGCTTGAGCTCTTTGGAAAAATGAGGGAGTCGGGATTGAAACCTTCTCAATTCACCTTTTCCGGTGTTCTCGTCGCCGCCTCCGGGCTTGACGATATAGGCCTTGGACTCCAGACTCATGGACTCGTAGTAAGAACAAATTTTCAATGGAATGTGTTTGTGATAAACTCGTTGCTCGATTTCTACTCTAAAAGCTATCAGATTGACGAAGCCAGATATCTGTTTGATGAAATGTCGGACAGAGACAATATCTCCTACAATGTGATGATCTCATGCTACGCTTGGAGCGGACTGGTTGAAGAGCTTTCCCAACTCTTTCAAGAACTCCAGCAAACGGATTTAGATCGAAAGCTCTTCCCTTTCCCCAGCCTGCTCAGCGTTGCCGGATCTCTTCCAGATCTCGAAACCGGCCGGCGGATTCATGCTCAGATCATTCTCGCCGGCGCTGAATGTGATGATATGGTCACTAACGCCCTCATCGATATGTACTTCAAATGCGGGGAGATGGAGAACGGAAAGTTGGTATTTCTATCCAAATCAGAGAAGAACACTGTTTCATGGACGGCGATCATCACTGGGTACATACACAATGGGTTGGATGAAGAAGCACTGAGATTCTTCTCTTCTATGAGAAAAGCTGGAATTAGTCCCGATCGAGCCACCTTCTCGTCCATCCTCAGCGCTACTGCAACCCTAGCTCTTCTTGTTCTTGGGAAGCAGATTCACTCATCAGCTATTCAGCTAGGCATTTCATCAAACGTCTTCGTCGGCAGCGCCTTGCTGGACATGTACGCTAAATGCGGCTGTCTGGACGATACGCATCAAGCATTGAACGAAATGCCCGTTCAAAACATCGTGACCTGGAACGCCATGATCACCGCTTATGGCCAAAACGGAAGTGCCGAAGAGGCAATGAAGGTGTTTGATGAAATGCTTCGCCAAGGAATCAAGCCGGATTCAGTGACTTACCTCAGTATCCTCTCTGCTTGCAGCCACAATGGCTTCGTTGAACAAGGGCTTCAATACTTCCGCGCCATGGAAGAACCCAGGAAAGACCATTACGCGTGCGCAGTGGATCTGTTGGGTCGAGTGGGCAGGTTTGATGAATTGGAGAGTTTGCTCAATCAGATGCCTTTCGATGCCGACGAAATCATATGGAATTCTGTTCTGAATTCCTGCCGGAAACACCGAAACGAAGAGCTGGCGGCAAAAGCTGCGGAGAAGCTGTTTGCCATGGAGCTCAGTGATGCCGCACCTTACATAATCATGTCGAACATCTACTCTCAGTCCGGGCGATGGAACGAAGCTGCCTGCGTGAAGAAGATGATGAGGGAGCGAGGAGTGAAAAAGGAGAGAGGATGTAGCTGGGTTGAGATTAAGGAGAAGATCTATGTTTTCTCATCAGACGATGAGAGGAATCCGAGGATTAGGGAAATCAGGGCGAAGCTGGAGGAATTGGAAGTGGAGATGGAGAAAGAAGGGTACAGAGCTGAAACGAGCTGCTCGTTGAGGAACGTCGGCGAGGAAGGGAGGAAGGCGGAGGCTTTGAAGCGGCACAGTGAGAGGTTGGCGATAGGGTACGCGTTGATCAGCACGCCGGCAGGATCGACGGTTAGGGTTATGAAGAATTTGCGGGCGTGTGTTGATTGCCATGAAGCGATCAAGGTGATGTCCAAGATTGTGGGGAGGGAGATTGTTGTCAGGGATACTAGCCGTTTCCATCATTTTAAGCATGGGGTTTGTTCTTGTGGTGATTATTGGTGAATTATATGCATCCCCGTGCTTCTCTCAAAAGCATCAATTTTTGGAAGTGAAGTTAAAAAAAAGGAAAAAATAATTGATACGTTTTTAAAAATTATCTTAATCAAGCATGAATCTAAACTCATATTAGGGATTGAGAGCTCCATAAAATCTAATTACTTAGGGATTAAATGGTCTTCATGTCTCGCAAGTTTAGGGTTTGTTTGGGGCAACTGTAACTTATTAAAAAACAGCTGTCAAGTTGCTGAACAATAATCGAATGCTCAAAAAACTATGGTCGTTATTACAATTTTTTTTAGGTATGACCGTGGCTAGTAAGCTACCACTGCACAATGCCTGGAGGGGCGGGAAAATGCAGAGTTTAGCTGAATCTTTTTGAAAAGTTGTCAAAAACAGACAAAACTGCGTTGTGGCGCCGCATCGCCGCCACACCGCTCCCCCCAAATGGATTCATAGACAAATTGAGTTTCTCGATGAGATGAATCTAACGAGCCTAATGTCACTTAATTTTGGCATCATTTAGGCACTTAAATACTCATAAATTATCATTTGAGGAAGTTTTTCGAATTCATGCAATATTTACTAATGCATCATCAGCACAAATCTCGTGGCATTTCACACAGATCTCGAGGAATTTTTTAGCAAGAAATGTTTTGATCAAATTAAAATCATTTAGAGCTTTGACTGAATTAAGATAGAACTTACAGTCAAACTGACCGACCCAATTAGACGAACTCATTGATACCAAAATTGATCCAACTGAAGTAAGATTGAGCTTGAATCGAGTTGTCAAATCATTTTTAGAGGTTTTGGTTGGTTATTTGAAAGAGGGTGGGGGTGGGGATCGCCTGATTATGAGGTCATTAAAGTCCTAAATCATAAAAAAATATTTTATGATCAAGGGGAATTAATGTGGGTCATTAGATTTGTTGGTTATTTGCTAAAGAATAAAAATGTCTCTCTTCTAGTGTCTATAAATGAACATCATCTCTTTACTTAAGGGCATGGGAGAAAAAGAGAATGAACCTAATTCCAGCATTGTTATGTATTGAAGATTGAACGATAACTTATGGTCTTTGTAGATACTAACCATCGCACACCTGCCACCGACAACTACCGTCAATCGCGCCCTCGTCCAGTCATTGGTTGACCTTATTGAGCAATGAAGTACTTTGTTGAGTGAGAAAGTATCATGTTGAGCAACAAAAAACTCTATTGAGTAACGAGGTACTATGTTGGGTAATTAAGTATCATGCTAAGTAATGAAGGAATCTGTTGACTAACAAAGAAATCTGTTGCGTACAAAGTACTCTGTTGAATGACTGAGTATTTTGTTGACTAACAAAGTATACCAAATAATGTGCAACGACATACCTCGAACACAGTTTATTATAGACACGAAGATAATTCCTGGTGGCAACTGCTTTTTGGCGCTCTATTCCATCACATTTATTTATTTTGTTGGCTTTAGATTAACTCACTACCCAAAATTGATCTAATTTCTATCCACCAACTCAAAATTAACTTGAATTTGACTCAAAATTGACCTAAAATTAACCATAATAGCTATCACATATATGTTAAATGGCTTACGTTGGTCGCGTTTGAGTCGGTCAAGTTGAAAACATGTCAAGTTTTATTAGATTTTCCGACTCTTTTAAAATTTGAGCCAAGTACGCGTGAAGTAGTTTCGAGTCGGATCAATATTAAGATAATTTTAGACCAAAATCAAACCCAACTGAAAAATTCAAGTCGACTCCTTGACTTATAAGGGTGATACATATCATCGACACCAATTCATATTATTGTATATCTCACTGCTCATTATGTCTAATAATGTCGATGCATGTTATCGCCTGGAAAATTGATGAATGGTATTAACACCATTGCTGATGTACAGTGACATTATCGCATGTCGTTATCAATATTATCGATGCATGTCATCATTTAAAAGCAGCAGTAATACAGAGGCCCACCATATATGTTGCCCATTAATACCAGCAACATGATCAATCTAAACAATTGCCTATATGCTCAATGCATATCAATATGTCGTCGACATCAAAATAATATTGGTAATTATGCATTGAATTCCTATGTATTTATTCATAGATATATAAGTGTATTTATTCATAGATATATATGTGTGTATATATATATGTGTGTATATATATATATATACATATACATATA
>NEWO01000023.1:1862703-1876508 GCA_003013225.1 Phalaenopsis aphrodite | reverse complement strand
TATATATATATATATATATATATATATATATATATATATATATATATATATATATATATATATATGTATGTGTGTGTGTGTGTGTGTGTGTGTATATATATATATATATATTCATATATATGTATGTATATATACATATATTATATTGTTTTGTTTTGTTTTTTGTTTTATTTTATTTTTTGCTTCAGTAGATATTTTATTTTGATTCGTACATCGATCAGATTGATACTTAGTTTGAATGACATATTCGGGTATATATTTTATTCATTCAAGACAATTTAAGATTCATCTATAATATTTATCTTTTGTGGATGATTTAATTTGGTTTTAAAGTACTCTCTCTGTGGGGGCAATTTTAACACATTTATACTAGGAGTTATGAGAGGCTTTTAGGGCTGTCAAAAAAGTTTCTCGTTTGCGAACAACTTGTGTTCAGTTCACAAATTAGTATGTGTTTGATTCGTTCGTTAAGCAAGCGAGCTAAACACAACAATCTTTTTAGCTCGATTTATAAATGAGCCCAAACACAAATAAAATGGGTTGTTCGTTCGTGTTCGACTCTTTTATGGCTCAAAATAAATAAAAAATTAAAGAATGATATCTTTGAAATAAATTTAAAAAATTCAATTTTTATAAATCTTAACAAAAAATTGATATGTAAATACATAAGAATTGGGTGGTATGTACGTAAATGTTCGTAGAGTTCCTCCAAATCCGGCTTTCCATGGTATATTTTCTTCATTAAGGTTTGGAAATGCCTTCAGAAATTGACATCTAAATTTCTTTTTAAGATTTATAAAAATTAAATTTCATTCGGCTCGTTCTAGCTGTAAATGCCTTCAGAAATTAAATAAAATACCGCCTAACGCAATATAGCCCCACATCAGATGGTTACAAAATTGGCTTCACCCATTACTCTTTAAAACAGCTGAAACACTCTCAATAATGACTTGGGCTGGCCCATGGCCTATGGCTTATGCCTCGGCAACTACAGCTAATTCTTCAAGCTGATTTGGGCTAATTCGAACTCAGCTTGAGCAGACAAAATTTTATAAACACGAGTTAAATAAATTTGGGCCAACAAGAACAGATATAGGCTCCCTAAAGGTTGGCTGCAGGCTTGCTAAAATTTGGCTTGTTTACATCTATAGAGGCCACCAAGCTTAGTCATCTCGCAAAAGTTTGGCTTGTTTACACCTCTTGAGGCCACCAAGCCTAGTCTGTATGCTTGTCATATATATGGGGAGACAGTGTCCCTTAAAGAGCTTCAGGGGAGATGTTTAGGCTATAGGTACCAAAGCAAGTTTTAATAATTTCTTTATTATAATTGGTCTAATTTATTACATGTTTGACTAATCATATTAGATGGCGCGAGAATCAACTAAGCCAAATGCAGTCAAATGCTGTTAGGATCTGTAGAGTTGATAACTTAATGAAACGTTAAGTTAGTGTCATCCTCATTGTTGAACATTTCCACAAATAATGTAATTTATTATACTACTAAACTTAAAAAAAAAATTATACATAGGTGATTTGAGAGCCCTATAATATTCATAAAATGCTTCAAATTGTTGAATCATACGTATCTAGATTGTGCGATTTGACAGTCTTGTGTATCACTCGTCAATTGATTACGAGTTGAGTGACATTTATTAGACTGTGTAAAGAGATAGTTTGGAGTTACATAGTATAGGCATGGAGTCGATGGTGCCTGGATGTAGAACGGTGGATGGTTGAGAAAAATATAGTGTATTATAAGTTGACTTTCATCATTCTTATATTCAATCATGGGATAACATACATGCATTTGTTATTACATGCAATTATATTGATGAAAATAAAAATTGGCTTAAATAACATTTGGATTGGTATAAGTTTTGAGCATCGTTATACTTACTAAATGCATTGACGGACCAACCCATTATTATTGTCTTATAGTACATGGGAAAATAATGTTGGTTTCATTTATATTTTAATCTCATTTATTATAAAATTTTCAAATTTTTGTGATCAGATTTTAAGCTCATATTAATGATTTTTTAAATTTTCGCAATATCATTACTTTTTAGAGCCAAAGAGGCATCTCAGTCATTCATTAGAAAAGTTGAAGATAAACTTATCCAACATGCAATAAATCAAATTGAATGTCATTCGTCAGAACATGCATGTCCTGATGATTGGTGTGGAGGTCCAGATAAATAATATGACGCTTGTGCACCAACATCTTCTTATCCCTTAAAACTTAGGTCCGTCTACTCGCATAAATGTGAAATATCCAATTAGTCAGGTACATTATTATAATAGGGTGTTGAATACTCAAGTAGTTTTGGCTCATATACATATTAGCCTTCATTTAAGCTATCATGATGGGGAACAACTTGGATGCTCCATGCAAGCACATTCACTAACATACTTCTTCCTATAAACTCCGTGTATGATGACATCGAATTCAATACCCATGCCACCACAATATCCAATAAATTATAACATGTCAACTTCATCACTACAACAACAACCACATATATTTACACAATCCAGTCAAATAGCCACACCACATGATGTAGAAAATGTTGTTGATGAGGTCTCATACGAACATCATTTGAGAGAGTGGTCAATTTGAGCTCCTAACCATTATACAACAGAAATTGACGTCAGACCATGATGGTGTATACGAAAACACAAGTATTTTTTAAAAAAAACTTGTATTATATTAGAATTTAAATAATATGTATAATATATATATATTTTATTACGAGTGATATATATTGCACTGTTTTTTTTCTAAATAGTACGAACTATATTGAAGAAGCTTTATTTATAAGAAAATAAAGTGTATTATAATACACAAACACACCCCAAAACATTCAACGAAACACAAATGACAACTTGATGAAAAGCTCTTGAGTTACACTCATAGTGCCAATAAGTCAAAATTGAACTCATCTAAACTAGTTATGTAGTCACTCAAATTATTTAATACAAATTTAGCATAAAATAAACCAATATATATTTTAATTAAAATTAAATTTAATAACATCCAAACTTAAATTAAATCGATATAATATATACTTAAAAATAATAATCCATAATTTAAAAATTAAATTCTCTTTTAGAATTGATTTTAAAAATTAAATTGATTGTTTTTATTAAATAAATCAAAATGAGGAAGATATGAAAGAAAAAGAGCCCCCAAAAGTTCATTAAAAAAATAAAAAAGAATGATTAGAGCTGCTCAATCATGTAAAATATAACAAAAAAAAAGTACTCAAAATGAATTCCTTCCTCCTTACAAAAAAATTTAAATACCACGCAGTGTTAAAAAATTGAGCTTTGAAACTAGTCCATTTCAAGACTCTGTCCTTATAAGATATATAAAAAGTTAAAAGGCGCCTCAATCCTGCTAGAGCTTTCAAAACGGCTCGTTGTTCGCGAACAGTTTGTGTTTGACTAGTTAGGAAGCTAGTGTTCGGCTGGTTTGTTAAGTTAACGAGCCGAACACGAACAACATGAACAAATACTTGTTCATTTGTGTTTTGCTCATTTTGGCTCGAAATACTACTAATCAATTATTTATATATCTTTGATGAATAGTATTTTTTAAAAAAATTAATTTACTACAAGACTATAAAGATTTGTAATCAATTAAAAGTATTAATGAATAAAATAGAATAAAAATTATTAAATCAGATTCAAATGAGTCACGAACACATTTTTTAAGGTCGAACTAAGTCCTAAATTAATAAAAAAATCTAAAAAAAATGATTATTTTATAAATAATAAGAAAGTGGCAATGACTTTTCCAACGGTTATCTACCGTCGCTGCCGTTTCACGTCCCCATACCATACCACCCCATGGAACAAGCCGGATATTATCTGCCGAATCTGTCAAACAGCAAACATATTTTTCCACCAATCACTTCTTGCAACGCAAGAGACATCCAAACCTTTACCACGTGGCACCGATAGACGAACTGTCAATTCTCATAGCCCAAAACCATTATAGGACAAACAATGCTGGAAGTGGCATCTATGTAATTATATGTGTCTAGAATAAAAAAAAATCGTCGGTGTAGGGCAGTAGAGACCAGCTTTACTATTGTCGCGACTCGATGGCAGATTTGAAAATTTTATAAATATTGTGGGCATTCGTGTTATTGTTTCTGAGCCTATAAAGCACGGCGGCGACTGCTGCGACGCGGTGGTGGTCGGCGGAGACGGAGCCTGTAATGATCGGATCCCGAGCTCCTCCACTTACTTTTTTCCTTATGATTTTTAATTTCGAAAGTATATTTCATAATTCCTATTCTTCGATCAGCGATTTTCCACTGAAATTATCTTCTTTTTTTGGATGCAATTGTTTCCAGCTAAAAGTGCAGCTTCGATCTCGTTGGAGAAGTTTAGCTCCATTAATGGGGGTTCGATGCTAGCTAGCTCGATCTGCGCGGTATTAGGCCAACATTTGGAGATAATTAAGCGGGAGAAGTTGATCGAGGGCGCAATTTCTGATTCCTATATTGCTAGCTGCTTTGTTTTTGTATTCTAGAAGAAGAAGAAGAATTGTAGGCTGGCCTATCGGTCCCTACTTAACAGATCTGAGAGCCATTTAGGGTTACCTTTTTCTCAGCAACGAAACGCTGTAAAACCAGTTTTGCAACTCATCTCAAGTCTACTGTTAAAGTTGGTTGTACGATATTTGCCGTATTTTGCTCTCGAAAATATCGCCTGTATTATTATATAACATAAATTTTTAACAGTTGGGCAGTACATTGAGCAGCTTAGTGGAGCAGGAGCTGCGGAGCGCTGTGCGCTGGTAGCGAGCAGCGCGAGGCTCAGCCATCCAGGCAGGGGTAGGATGATAACGCTGGTAAAAGCAGCTGCTAGCTGACACCTCTGCACAACCCCATATCCAGCGTCAAACGAGCATCTCTTTTTCTCACCTTACTTCGCATTCCACATCAATGAAATAGGACACGGTGAAAGTTGAAACCCTAAACGCCTTGCCTTACTTTTCCATATAAAGAAGCAGAAGAAAGTGAAAAGCTAAAAGGCAAAGGCAGAGTTGTTCTGTCAGAGGAGAAGAGGCGAATTTGAGTGTAAATCCTTTACCCCGGGAGCAGTGAGGGGCATGAGAGAGCGATGGAGCCGGAGGGGATCCACTCGAGCAAGCGGCTCAGGAGGGATAAGGACGAGGAAAACGGAGATGTGAAGGGCATCGGTGGCTTACGGCCATGGCAGAACACTTCATCTAGGATTATTAGGGTTTCTCGCGTCTCCGGCGGAAAGGACCGACATAGCAAGGTGTGGACGACGAAGGGTCTGCGAGACCGTCGTGTTCGTCTGTCAGTTTCTACTGCCATAGATTTCTACGACCTACAAGACCGCCTTGGTTATGACCAGCCAAGCAAAGCCGTGGACTGGCTCATCAAGGCTGCTGACGCTGCCATCGCTGATCTTCCTGAACTTGATGGCGAATTGCCTCTGCCACCTGATATTGTTCTTCCCAGTCGAGCAAATCTACCAGATAGAGCAGCGGCAGCTGAGCAGCAGATCTCGCAGTCCAAGTCAACATGCAGTAGCGCGTCGGAGACTAGTAAGGGGTCGACACTGTCACTTTCGAGGTGCCAGGTGGGGGGGCTCGCCAGGGAAAAGACAGCAAAAGAGAAGAAGAACGAACACGATGCTACAGCCCATCAGCATCCGAATCTGATCACGCACAGCTCTTTCACAGAGCTGCTTACCGCAGGATCGACCACTGAAATGGCGGATTGCGGCACCGGTTTTGGCCAAAAGCAGCTGAGGCCACAATTAGCCGCTTCTACAGCAGATTATTTTGGCCAAGCTGGGATCTTTGGGCAGGTGCACAAAATTCCTCAATTGATGCCAGGATATTCTTCGATGCTGCATACCGGAAACAACCCTCACATGGGAATGGGGATGTTGGCTTACAACGCTGCTGTTGCGGGAGACCATCAGGATATGCAGCATTATTCTTTAATGCAGGATCATGTAATTCCTGTTGCAGCAATGGCGCCCGGGGTAGATTATGACCTTAACGTCTCCATTTCTTCTGTTTCTACTGGATTTAATAGGGGGACCCTTCAGTCCAATTCACCTCATCACCACCATCTTGTTGAAGGTGCAAACTTGCCTTTCTTCCTTGGTGCTTCCATTCCAATTGCAGCTGCAGAGGGAGCCTCCTCCGAGAACCAGTATCTTGGTGGTTTTAATGGCCGTCTGCAGGTTTGCTGTAACGAGTCACACAGGCATCCCAAACTGAAAGGGGAAGGGAAGGGTTTAAGTCCGCATGGAGCCTAAAAACTGTCTGTTCACTGGTGATTAGCTTTTCTCTTGGTCAATTCTTGATTATCTGCATTTATATCTTTAGTACTGTATGCTTAACCGTTAACAGGTAAATATACTTTATTATTCTATAACTAGCTTTCCGTTTTGCATGTTTTTGTGCAAACCTCAAAGTTTAAATACACATTATGATATATTATATTGTTGGGAAATTTACATACATACCACCACATTTTTTATGTATTTATATATTAACACCTAAACATTTATAGTTACATTTATAATATTTTGGTTTCATAATCCTATACATTAAAAAAAGGAGTATTTCACTTGAAAGTAACTATGGTATGTTTGATGTGATATTATAGATTTTAGTGTTATAAATATAAATATGAAAGTTTACGGGTTAGATATTTAAATACATATGATTTGTGTGGTATATATGTAAATGCATAAGATGTTTACTCTAACCTGGATCTATAGTTTCTACAATTTAGTAAGCCAATTGTTCATGTGAAGTTTAATTTTGACATAATTTATACATGTTAACTAGTAGGGATGTTTATTCAAGTTTTGATGCTTTTAACTTTGAAGGCGTTCTATACTATTGTTGTTTCATATGTCATTGCAACTTCTTACTTTAGGGAATTTACTTGTTATTGGCGAACTCTCAAACATATCAATGCTCTTTAAGGTTGCATAACTTATCATTTTATAATTAAACTTTTGTATATGTTTATTCAGTCTTCTAAGACAATTATTGGAATAGTATGTAGGGGTATTAATGATTGCCTTTAGATTTCTATTGATGTTGAAAATGAATGTGAACAAATCTTTGTGCATTTATTTATAAGGGTCATTAGGGACAAAGATGTGAAAAATATATTGATTGCTATGTGATTGTCTATAACCGTAGAGCAAACAAAATGTTTTTCATTAGTAGGTATTTTCATAAATGTTAGAAATGGTATTTCATCTTCATTTGTAAATTTTTTTTTGATACAGTTATACATAGTGACATACCATGATTTATGCTTTCTACATGTCTTGCAATTTCGATTATTGAGACGTTTTCTAAAATAATTGAAATGTTGGAATGATATAGGTTATTTTTTAACAAGATAATTGATGTGGGGCTTGTCGGGAGTCGGCTGAATCGTCCAAGCGCTGGATCGACCAAGTGTTGGACCGATCAACCCTCTAAGGGGAGGGAGTTATTGCCCCTTCACCCTCTCCTTTTCTATTCCACTTCTTTTCATAGAGAGTTCTTCCTATTCCATTGCATGTCTTATCTAACACATGCTGATTCTCTTCCTTTCCAATTTTCAATCCCTTCCTATTCTTATTGTTAGGATACATTATACATATGTTGTGTTTGCCTAGGGTTAACTAGTTTTTGATTATTCCAAATTTCAATTTGCTTCATTTGAGGTGTTCTTCCCTTCATAGGGCTGTATCCGATGGAGAAAAGGAGCTTGGGTTGTACCTCGTCCAAGGTGGTGACAGTCTTCACGGGTTGTGGTGGTGCTTCAGCTATAGCTTGACTCCACCTAGATATTTATCCTTGCAAGTCCCCTCCTCAATCCTCAGACCCATCTTCCAACTGTTGCACATTGCTTCCTACTGCCTACTTACTATCCTTGTTTCCATTCACCGACCAGCCGACCGACCGACCTCCACAATTTTCGTCCAGACGTCTTGCTCTCTCTCCTAGCAGGTTGTACCACCCTCAATCTCTCCCACATTGCTGCAAGGCTTTTATTGCTCCCTTTCAATAGGTCGCACCAACTTCAGCCTCTTCCAGGTTCTCACCAGACTTCCCTGCTCCCTTCCAGCAGGTTGTCTCCTCTCTAGCACCACTCCAGGTTGCCAAACTTCTCCGATCACTCTAGCATCCCCGCTTGCTTCTAGTACTCTTCCAGCAGGCCACCACTGCTCTCTGCTCACTTCAACCTCGTCGAATCTATTTCTAACAACCTTCCAAGATGTTTCTGCAGCTCACGACTCCGAGCGCTAGCACCACCTGCCTTCAGCCTCTCCTAGTGGGTCGCCATTATTTCTGCCCCCCTCCAATGTCGTCGACAGCTGCTCCGGGCACCCAGCTAGTAGCTCAACACCATTCTAGTTTCCTCTGGCACTGTCACGCCCCCTTCTTTTCCACCCAGACCTATTGTCCTCTACTTGAATCAACCGTTAATGTGTTTTCTACCATTTTATTTATTATTTGGTGCTATTTTTATTCTTGTTTGAGGAGTCGTCATTGTCTTCTAATAGTTTACAAGGCGTTGTTTTATGTTGAGAGTCGTTGCAACTTTTGAATTCAACAATAAAATGTTTCATCGTTCGGTCGTGGCGTGGGTTGACTCCGGTATCATTAAAAATCAGAGCTAGCAGAACTCTAGTTCTATCATAGGATTCTTTAACATCCTCCCTACCCATGTCACCAAGAATTTTTTTTCCTTCTTTTCTTTCTTCTTTACTCTCTTTTCTTTATTTGCTTTTCTACCTTCAAAACTTTAGGTCCGTTTGAGGTAGCTTATTTGGTGCGATGACATTTTGAAAACACATTTGATCTGTTTGGGTAAACTGCGTTTTGACAGTTTATGCGTTTTCAAAATGCCCAAAACAACATTTTCACACCGAACTTATCTAGGTGCAGTGACAACTTTCAGAAAGAAGTCTGACTTTTTTAAAAAGCTGCAGCTGCCTAGCTTATCAGCAGATTATTTTTAATCAGCTTATCAGTAGATTATTCAATAAGCTGCAGCTGCCCTAAACAAACCCTTCTTCTAAACCAAACCTAAATCATACCGCCACAGAGATGCATGTCAGACTCTATTCGGGACGAGATACAACGAAATATTTGTCGCCTGTAACAGAGACTGGTACCCATGTCACCAAGAATTTTTTTTCTTCTTTTCTTTCTCTTTTCTTTCTTCTTTACTTTGTTTTTTTTAATTTACTTTCATACCTTCAAAACTTCTTCTAAACCAAACTGAAATCATACCGCCATTGAGATACATGTCAGACACGACTCAGGACGAGATACAACGAAATATTTGTCGCCTGTAACAGAGACTGGTGAAATTGAATGATGGGACCCAAGGGTAGATTATCCTTAACCAGGATTGAGAGAGTTGAAGGGGAGACAAGGACAAAGATCTGAATCCATTCCACAGGGAAGGCATCAACAACGAGGAATACCAACCATGCCGCTTCGAAATTCATTATCCGAGAAAATCGAGGGAGGAGCTCGAATATGATCGTCATAAGGATTTCAACATCAGAGTGGATCTGCCAGATTTTGACAGAGGCATGTATCCGGATGATTTTGTCGGCTAGCTACAATCAATGGAGAGATTCAAATATAAGGATGTGCCATCGGATAAGCAGGTAAAGTTGGTTGCGATCAAGTTGAAAAAGAGTGTCTCCTTGTGGTGGGAGAACTTGCAGAGGCAAAGGAAAAGAGAATGTTGTAATAAAATTTCCAAATGAGAGAAGATGAGGAAATAACTGCTGAGGAAATATTTACCACCTTATTGCCGGCAATATATGTTTCTAAGGCTCAATCACTTGAAACAACGAAATCTGAATAGTGGAGGAATTCACAAGGGAGCTTGCTCAACTACAATTAATTGTGAGCTAGTCGAGCTAGAGGAACAGATGATCACCCAATATCTGGGGTCCTGAAGCCCGCTGTTGGCAGTGTTGCACAATTACAACCTTTTTTATCACCATGAAATTTCCATACCTTGGCCTTAAAGATGGAGTGGCGGTAGAAGCAGAGCAGACAACCACTACTAGTTAAGCAATCACCCACAATTGAAAACACCGACAGGAACACAGCTTAGTGAGTTGAGAAAATTTGTTTGGATAAGGACAAAACCACTTCGAGTGAGAAGAAGTCTGAGAAGAGTAGCACACTATTACAGTCCCCGCCAGAGAATGCTTCAAATGTTATGGATTTGGTACATAGCTTTCAGTTGCCTGTCGAGCGGAGTTGAATCTTTTACCTAGTAGGGAACAATTGAGGTGGTTTGCGAAGAGGAGACAAATGAGGCTCAAGGTGAGGTGCATCATCTTCAACCAGCTGAAGGAGTGGTGCTCGTGGTTCGAAAGATCTTATAGACTGAGGATACGAGGGATTCACAGTGGATTCATCAATATATTTTACATCTGTTGCATCGTGAACGTAAAGGTATGCAATCTCATCATCGATGAGGGGAGCTAGAAACGTGGCATCCGCACAAATGGTAGAGAAGTTAGGTTTCATGACTGAAAGACATTCCCGATCATATTCCCTGTAGGAGGATAATGTCAGCTTTGACTGAAGGTGTCTCGTGGAGTTCTCAGTCGGAAGCCAATTACATGATCAGTTGTGGTGTGACATGGTTCCTATAGATGTATGTCTTCTTTTATTGGGTAGATCGTGACAATTTGACTGAAAGACATAGTAAGACAGATTCAAAAACACATTCCTTCACCAAAAAAGGGAACCACATCATATTTCTTCCTTCGATGCAACCCGATATCACGACAACCCTTACCAACAAAGCAATATCGGTGGAACCAAATTTGGTGACGATAGAGACACCAGTTCCAGACAAAAGTCAGGCACGACAGAGAGAGCATTTCAGGATATCACTGTCGACACCTTATCACCAACGCTACCATCGCGCGGGAAGATTCTGGTTACCTCCACTCTAGATCTAGTTAAGCTGACAAGGGGTTACACCAAGAAGATTTAACAATACATGCATGACACGTAGTTCGAGAAGATTGGATCGAGATGGATGTCTACTTGCAGGTGAGGGAAAATCCTATGGTTTTTTAGAGGATGGTATAGTCGACAGTGGGATCCCAAAGATGCTAGGATTGAAGTTGAGGGACCAGAAGTTTCGACACGTGAAGTCGACAATAGGATTCCGAAGCTACTAGGTTTGAAGCCTAGGAACTAGAATCTTTGATGATTAAAGTCCAAGCTCCCTCAGCTCCGGGAGACTTTAGTGAGGCTTGCAAGTAGCCGACTAAACAGGCTAAGTGTTGGACTTGTCGGCCTTCTAAGTAAGGGGCGGGAATTACCTCCCCTTTTCCCTCTTCTTTTCTATTCCTCTTCTTTCCATAGAGAGTTATCCTTCCTATTTTATTGCCTGACTTATCTGCCACCTTCCAATTCTATTTATTTCCAAATCGTTGGACTTGTCGGCCTTCTAAGTAAGGGGCGGGAATTACCTCTCGTTTTCCCAAACGATAGGGCGAATTGGAGATTTTAGTCTGTCACTCTAAAATTTCCAATTTTTCGCCCGATAATAATATTTTCCTATTTATTTGCACCCAACTTCCAAGAGTTTGTCCTCCCTGAACCTTGGATGTAATCTTCACTTTAGTTGTAAAACTCAACATATTTTAACGAATCAATTGACCAGATTGAAATTAAATTAAGATCGAAGTGAAAATATCATCACAATTTCTTAAACATTTTCATGGCTTCACCAATTCAAATCACCATTTCACAAATCTCGAAACAAGGAAAAAGACAGAAAACTACTCAGAACTCATTGGAAAAATACAATAAAACTCGGAATTCATATAGAAAATCAAAGTCATACAAACTACAACAAGTAAATAATTTATCTCTAAATTTTCCCCAAGAACACATCTCGAAGTTCTTCTGAATCTCTTCCTTTCTTTATAGCACACAGAATTTTTCTTCGAAGTAGTAAGGATGAAGAAATCTCTCACTTTCCCTTCACTCTTACAATTTCTCGAAGAAATCCTCACAATTGTTACACACTAATGGAACCTCTCTAACCTCTAGGGCCTTTCTAACATCCAGGACCTCCTAGCCTCCAGAGCCTCCTAATTTTCGGCTAAAATGTTCTTTTAAAGCTGTGAATGAGCTTTCCCAAGAGTTACCTAAGCATCCCTTCAAAATTTGGCCTTATCCAAAGTTTGAGTAGACATAACCGTCGATCTAGCCGTCAGCGGCCTTAAGGGTGCCGTCGGCGGGCTTCTGAAGAATTTTGTCCTGTAATCTCGGGAAAAACTCGCCGTCGAAGGGGTTGATGGCGCCGTCGACGACATAGTTCTAATCTTCACATTTTGGTCCTTTTCACACTAAATTAGTTACTTTTTATATTTTTTTGCTCCAATTACCTTAATTTATCATCTTGCAACAAAACATCAAAAATATCTTTCTTTAAAGTGCAAAATCATTAAAAACAGTATAAAATAGGTATGAAAATCTCAATATATTTTCCTTTGGTCACTCGTATCCATTATACATATGTTGTGTTTGACTAGGATGAACTAGTTTTTGATTATTCCATATTTAAGTTTGTTGCCTCAGAGACGCTCTTCCTTTAAAATTGGTTGGTGCTAGCACTGTTATTATAAAGAAGATTTATAGGGTAAATGATGAATGAATTTGCTTGAATCTAATTGCAAGGATTTAACTTGATCTTTGATTTTCGATTTTGTAATCGGCTAGTGCTAGTTTGTCACCATGAAGAATACTTCTAGGTAGGGTTGTGAAATGGGCTCCAAGATCATAAATCACTCGAAAATCAGATCGAGTTTTAGCTAAGATCGAAATCAGATCGAAACATTCGAGCTGAGTTTTGAGCCAAATTAAAGGATCAAATTTATTTCGATCTGATTTCGATCCATCCTCGGCTTAGATCAGGATCAAAATAAATTCTTATGTATTTATATATTTAACACTTAAACTTTTAGTTTTACATGCATAACACATTGCCAACTCGGTTGATGAGGGTTTTTTTGCGTGAGATGAGGCATGGATTATAATCTTCTCTTTTTACAAAAAAAAAATACATTTTTTGTAGATGGTTGGCTATGTGGGCCAAGGCGGGTACTGATCTGGCTCACGAACCAAAAAATGGTACGATCGATCCACGATCCAATATTGATCCGGTTAAATATTTTTTATCTAATTTCGAGATGGCCCTAGATTTGCTCGAAATCGGATAGTTTCCACCCTTACTTTTAGGGGAAATGATGAATGACTTTGCTTGCATATATGTGCATGGATTAAACTTGATCCTTTTTTAATTATTTCCTTCATAGATATTATTTTTGCGCATGTACTCACATTGTGTGTCTCATCCGTTGCTTTTTTATTCTACAATGTGTCATATGATTAGTTTGACGTCTATAAATTAGGTACATATGGTACTGCACAAACAGTAGTACACAAAAAACCACTAATTTTTCCAATAGCTTGTTGATTGATGTATAAACATTCGAGATGATATATCATTTATGGTATCACACTCAACTATTTAAACTACTAGATATATGAGGTCTATCCGATCTCATCATTCACCGAAAATCTGATCGGGACAAAAGGACGTCATGCCGCTCAAGAGAAACCCTCAGTGAGATGCGTATGAACTTATTATTTAGAAAATGCAATGAGAAATTTTCCAACTACTACAGAGGTTTGTCTTTTTTGGGTGAAAATATTTCAGTGAGATCACCCATAG
>NEWO01000023.1:1845393-1860588 GCA_003013225.1 Phalaenopsis aphrodite | reverse complement strand
CTTAAGAGGAACTATTACTATGGAAAATAACTTTTGGCTCATTTCTTTATACTCATCAGAATTTTTTAGAGCTGTTGCCAAATCGAGGACACTTTTCTAGTGCTGCGAATTTAGCTTGAAGATTGTTAATTGCCCGAAAACTGATTCAAATGTTGACTCGAATTGGGATCGGATCGAAATAAATGCACCGATCTTTGAGCCAAAATTTTAGATCCAATTTATTTTAGAGCCGATTTTGAGCCAACCTAAGCTTGGCTTGAAATCAGATCGTTAACAACCCTACTTTTTAACTTTCAAGTGATTCTTGCTTCATCCTTACAAGTTGAGCTCTTCCTAATAACTAATTTGATTCACCAGTGTTATTACTGAGCCATAACACTTGACACTAAAGAGATTTTACTTGAGCTTGAACAATTCATCATATTGTCCTTGGCTCGTCTTTATTTATTCTTATTGGGAAAAATGAAGTTCTCCCTGAAATTTGTGATGGGTGATGCCATACATCAAAGATTCTTTAAAAGATTTAAAGCTTTTTTTGAGGGTCTCCTTCAAATTTAGTTTGTCTCTAGAGGAGTGCTCTTCAACATCTTTATCTAATTTTGCGTCAAGGTGGAGATTGAACATGATGCGTGCTTGAAAATTCGCGGCGGTAGTTGAACGAAAGTTCAGCACAAACACAGATGAAAAAGAAATAAACAGTGATGACTCCAGAAGTTTTTACGTTGAAAACCCGTAAAAGGAAAAACCACGGGGCCTGACCCAGGTTCGGAAATTCACTATTGAATTGATGATTTTAGAAATTTCTTATCCCATAGATGAGAAAAGGGTAACTATATTTTTTAGATTACAACATCGCTGACGGCGTTTAGTTGGTATTGATAGATGGTGGTCAATGTTGGTCGACGACGGTCGGCGGTGGTCGACGGAGGTCGGTGGTAGGCGACGAAAATCGACGGTGATGCTGAGCTGTAGCTTCTCCTCAATATCTCAGACTCTCTCTATACTTTAGCTTCCCCTCATGTGAGGGGTGAGGGTCTATTTATAGTGTTATGAGTGCAATTAATGCAGGAATATCAACCATTTAATCGGATGGTCTAGAGAGTTTTTTTGAATCATGCGGCGTTTAATGGACATTTGAGTTACTTATCAATGTCAGAATTGAGTGATTTTGGCCTCGTTGGATTTTTCTTGTCGAGAGTCTCGATTCGAGTATAGGCTTGTTAGTGTCGACATTTGTTTGACCTTTCAAATGTGACCATAAATCTTCCAAGGGTGGTTTAATGACTTGATCTGAGTTTGATTTGACTTGGATTGTACTAGTTTTTATATCAGTAGGTCTGTCTCATCGAGCCGTTCAGTTTGACTATAAGTTTGCCGACATCGGAGCTCTGGATGAATTTTTATCAATATTTCAACTTTTATTGCTCAAAATATCATCTTGGGATTTGTGTCATGTCTCGAGATTTGTGTCAGATGAAGAAAATTTGTTGGTGGCGTACACGACATATACTTCTATGTTGATTGACCATTAAAGTGCTTTGTTATTCATCAAGAAAGTTGATATGATTTTGAGTTTTAATTCTTAGCTGTCTTATCTTTTATTTTTTAACCTTGAAGGTTTTGATGAAAGCACAAACTTAATTTCTGTTTTATTTTTGAAATTATTAAAAATTGGAAAGTGATGCCTTTGGAGGGATAACTTTTGGATCAAGTTTTTGTTGAATTTAACTTTAAGTACGAACTTTCTTTGTGGCTAAGAGAATTTTGATTATTTTTTTTTTCTTTGAAATGAAAGATTTCCATCTACCTTCATATTGTAATTCTTTTTCATGTTCATCTCTTGCGTTCTAGACTTGGTAGTTGAGATGACATTGGCCTTTTTTGCATCTGGAATGGTCTAGGGCGCCATCAGAGAGTGGGCTTGACTTTTCAATTAACTCTAATTGCTATGTTTTTTTAGAGTTATCATAGCTAATTCCTATGTTTTCTCTTTATCTTTCCTATATAGACTCTAGGAATTCATTGATCTTCTTTAGGCAATTCCTTCGGTCTTTGTAAATCTAGTTTAAGAAAATCTAAGTTCCTTTTAGATCTAGTTTGAGTAAATTTTAGAAACCTTTTGATATGCCGTAGTTTAGTTAGACAAGCCTTATATCTTCTTTAGAGAATTTATAAAAACTTATAAAGATTTTAAACCTCCCTTAGGTAAGCTTTATGTCTTAGTTTGACAAGCCCTAGTTTATTTGGTTAAGCCTTATGTCTTCTTTAGAGAATTTATAAATATCTTATAATGATTTTAAACCTCCCTTTGGTTAAATCCTAGGTTCTTTTAGATCTAGCATAGGTAAATCTGAAGTGCTTGTTCCACAAACTCTATGTAAATCCTATGGGCTTTCAGACATCCTAGTTAAATTTTAGAAATGTTTTTGACTTGAGTAAATCGTATGGATTTCTAAGATTTATTAGATCAATTTAAACTTTAGATCATAAATTTTTAATATGATTTTGTGCGCCTCAATTTTTATATGGGTATTTATTTTTATCGGTTAAATTTTTTTTATTAAGGTCTCATTTTGTTTCAAGTATTAAAATGTTTCAAACAAGCCCACCCACATCTAAGTCAGTCCCTATTTGATGTATGCTGATGGATTAAGTAGTTTTTATTATTTAAATTGTGTGTGTGTATATTAATTATATAATATTTTATATATTACAATATCCTCTTCCTCTATTCTTTTTATCTCTAATTTTCACCTCTCTTCAAATCGAAGTCGTTATTTTCACTCTCTACAACAAATTAGGATGATCCACATTGTATCAACAAAAAGAAACAAAAAAAAAGTGGTAAAAATGACCTTTTTGCTTATCATGCTGGAGGAAAAGTAGGATGATTTTTTTTTTTCCAGGTAAAGAAAAAAAACTTACTGTGCATCTGAAATCACTCCTTTCATATTGTTGCACCTAGTTGCATGCTACACCTAGTGTTACTATCACCAATGCCCAACCACCCTGTTGGATTTTTGCCACTCACGTTGAATGCACCCTTGGCTTTGGTTCCCTCTTTTGAATCTTATATAATATTAATTAACTTTTGGTAAATGCTAGGTTATTTTGTGAAACCTTTAAAGTAAAATGAAGCCAATGTAACACCCTCTAAATGGAATTGACTCTAGCAGTTCGATATATCAAGATGAAGATGATTAGTTAGTTTGTTGCCTTCAAAAGTGACGATGATGAAGACGAAGGGTAGGAGTCGGGGGAGGCAAAGTGAATAGAGAGTCGAGTAACATATTTTAAGTAGAGAGCGAGAAAGGGGGGCACCGACTTGTTCTTGAGAGCGCCAAGATTGTGAGCTCAAAAAAGCAATGATGCGAGGCCTAACAA
The DNA here is from genome assembly GCA_003013225.1 of Phalaenopsis aphrodite. NCBI lineage: Eukaryota > Viridiplantae > Streptophyta > Magnoliopsida > Asparagales > Orchidaceae > Phalaenopsis > Phalaenopsis aphrodite. Next base: position 1,857,204 of record NEWO01000023.1, on the reverse strand, counting down.
GGAGAAATTGCAGACAAATTCACAATGTGGTCTTTTTTTTATCATGAGAAGAGCAACAATACGAGATTGAAAAGTGATCGGTGTGTATGAGCAAACCAGAGGTGGATTGGTTTGGGCTAATAAGTATTTCATGTGAATAGACGAGATGAGCGAAAGATAGAAAAGAGCGGGTGTTAACAAGTGAGAACAAGAAGGTGAGGCCAATGGTTTGAGTGGAACCGAGTTTGTTGGAACAAACACGAACTTGTGCAATCATAAGAGGAGCAGTAGTGGGGATTGTGTCGATTGCAAACAGGAGCTTTTGAGAAGGCAGGGTGGAAGCGAGATAAAATCGAAGATAATGAGAAAGGAAAACACACTAAGGGGGAGCTTAGATCACTAAAACGAGCTCGTGCCATATTAAGTTCAATAAGCTTTGCGAGATAAAACATGAGATGATAAGATGATCAAATATGAACTATTAATAAGATATTAAGGTTTTATTTTAAAGTTTATTTTATCTGCAAATCTTTGTTTTAGAATAATATAAAATATAAAATTTAGTAAGATAAATTGATTAGAAAGGTTTATTTGAGATACACAATTATAATACTATTAATTTATTCATGAAATAAAATATAGATTAATTAATGCAACTATTAAATATAGTTACAAGTTTTGAATTGTATGCAATTTTAGTAGTTTATAAGTGAATAATAGTAATAATATTTAAAGAAATAGTGAGATGATTTAAGAGAGTGAAATATATTTAAATAAGTGAAGGCTAATCAACATTAAACAAAGTGAATCGAATTATAATAAGAATTGTATATGAAATAAAAATAGAAATGTTTCTTTTATAAGTAATGTTAGATTAATTAAACAATTAACAAAAAATTCTTTAGATAAATTAAAGGCAAATTGTTATAAAATAGTGAGATTAAATTATAATTTAAATGGAATAAATTCACATAAATATTTTATACCTATGATTATTAGTATTCTCTTGAAAATGTGGTGATGAAAAATATAAAGACAAGTCATTTGTGATCAATATGAATGCTCATATGTCTAAGTTACAATATTATTTTTTGCTTCTTCTCAACCTAGTACCTCAATTGATTTTTAAATTTATTCTGTCAAATAATATTACACAATAAATTTTGTTTGTCTTTTCATCGAGTATTTTGATGTTGTTGGAATGAATGTTTTGTATCTCTTAGTTTATGAAATATATTTGTTGTGTGTACAAATTTTCACAAAAAGGGTATGAAAATGAAATACTAGAATGCTTGCATATACTTGATTATAGTGAGATCTTAAATAATATGTAGAATGTAAGTATGATTTGCATAGAATGTATGTATGTGGTTGTTTATAGAATTGCATCCACTTATGGTCCTAATTAGGGATGTTAATATACGTACACACGTTGATTTTTCCTATAACCTCAGACAATCATAAAATTAAGATGATGTTGGGTTTTACTGACAGAGGATGTATCGGCCACAGATGAGTAGATACATTTTCATCTTATACACTACTAAACATGTTCTATGCCTCGTTGTGTTTATAGGATATGTAACATCCACTTGTGAATTAGGTTATATTTATATTGTGCTCTTGAGACAGATGAAACTTCATGAACAATCGTTTTGAATATAGGAACTTAAATTGATTTTATACTAATTTGATGTAATTGATAAACCTGCGTGTTGAGTTTTATTTCATTTATGTTAGTGTCATTTAGAGATAAGAGTATTCGCTAAGGTGTTGACAACTCACTAAGGTGAAACTGAGTCGAGCTCGAGCTCGATCTGACAAATTGTGAGCTCGAGCTCGACACGTATTGATATGAGCCGGCTCACGAGCTCAAACTAAAACAATTTTTATGAGAGTTTATCGAATAAGGTATTTATAACTGGAGGTGGAGGCATCGTAAGCTCACCGGAAAATATACCGAAAGGACTAGTGATAAATTAATCGAGTTGGCTCGTGAGCCAATGAGCCGAGTCTGGAGGAGCTTGAGCTCAAGCTCGTAGCTCGATAAGCTCGACCCGTGAGCTTGTTAACGAGCTGAGCTTGAGTCAGCTCAACTCATTTGCACCCCTACAACTCATCATTGTAAAGAAATATTTTTATGTTAAAACTTTGGATTAGAAAAAATGTAACATACTTGTTAGTGGCCCTTTTGATTTAAATTTTATCATCAGATCATTTGTTTAATAATAGAAAATTCGAAGCCATCAATCTGAGTCGTGATAACTTAGCTCTTAAATATCAAGACGCTTTTTGTTATAACTCTTGTAATTTCATTAAGAAATTCCAAAGTTAAGCGTTCTCATATGAGAATACTCTCGAGATGGGTGACCTCTTGAAAAGCTACACCGATGTGCAAAATCATGAGGCCATCAAGCTAAATCGGACAATATCTCGATGGATGGGAGTTCATACAGCCATAAATGGTATCAGAGCATTGCACTAACTTAAAGAGGAATTAAGTGTCCTAGAACAAGATGTTGCATCGTGAGAGTTATGTTTTGAATCCAAGATAGATAAAGTGCTACATAGTTAGAGCCATCTTTTTAATTTGTGGGGCCACCTCTACAATCTTATATATATTGCAGATAATTTTGGATTTATGAGGATGTCAGTTAATTGACAAATTTTGTGACTCCTAATGTAAAATGAAGTTGAACTCTTAAATAGTAAGATGATTTTTATTGTGATTGTTGAAATTTTATTAGAAACTCCAAAGTTAAGTATCCTTGTTAATGAGCACCCTCACGATGGGTGACCTCTTGAGAAGGTAGACCGATGGGATAAATTTGTGAGGCTATTAGGCCAAAGTAGATGATATCTCGATGAATAACAGTTTGGGCTTTTACAAATATTATAAAGCCTTGTTAATTTGAATTGATTATTTAGTTTGCTCTTTAAAAGGGTGAATCCACTATTGAGACTGAAAATAAGTCAAATCGGGAGATGAAAGGGCAAAGGATATACGAAGGGTAAAGTTATGAAATAAAATGTTCGAAGAGAGAAGGAATTAGCTTCAATTGTAAGCTTGAGCAAAGTTCAAATGTAGGCAGAGGATTGCAGGTGTGAAGCTGCTCGCATTCGGCATTCGAGATGAAGCTGTGACTTGAACTCGATAGGATGATCTACTCGAGCAGAGAAAGAAGGCAACTATGAGAAGGAAATCGAGAGATTAATGCAATTAATAATAATAAAAAGAATAATAATTATAATAAAACTTAACATTAATAGGTATCGATAGTTTACATCTCTAGTTGAAAGTAAGCATTGAAATTTATTATATTTATATATTAAAATTTAATATGAGAATTACATTTAATTTTAATTTAGGAGAGTACTTTAGTGATATGATGTAATTACAACTATTGTAAAGTCACGTGTTGTCAAAACTTGTTATGTATTAATTGATGAAGTTTTGATAAATTATAATTGAGAAGACTTATGATTTCTAGACAAATAAATGTTAAATTATTTTGATGATATTTCAGTATACAATAGATTCGAGGAGGAGCACTTACATCACCTAATGATGGTCTTTGAGGTCTTTCGATAAGATATCCCATCCAAAGAAGTGCCACTTCCTAACAATATTTATATTTTTTGGGCTATATTGTGTCTAGTGCATGCATTCAGATGGATTCCACAAAGCTCGAGGTCATGATGTGCTGGGCAACATTTGTCTTTTACAGAGTTTGAGACAAGTTTTGGGGCTTGCATCATTCTATAAGTGATTCATTAAGGGTTTCAATACTATCACAACTCTTCCTACCGAACTCTTGAAAAGGGAGAAAGCTTAGTGGATAGATGCAGCTCAGGCTAGTTTCAATACACTAAAGGAGAAGGTGACTGAGTCACGTGTATTAGCATTACCGAACTTCAATCAGTTGTTTGAGGTGGGGTTTGACATCTCCAATCTTGAAATCAGAGCAGCTTTGAGCCAAGGAGACCATCTCATAGCATTCTTCAATGAAAAGTTAAATGAGTCCAGGAGAAAGATTCGACAAAGAATTTTGTGATCATGAGAGCCCTTAATAATTAGAGTCACTATCTACTAACAAGTGAATTCATCTTATTCATGTATCATGAGGCTTTGAAAATTTTGAGCAATCAGAACAAACTAAAGGGTTGACATGCATCCTAGGTGGAGTTCTTAGCGTCATTCTAGTTTGTGCTTATGCACGCGACAAGGAGCCAAAATTAAGCGGCAGATGTGGGGAGCTGTCATCACTTATTGATCATTTCTGTCCAGACTCGAGCCAAAGGCTTTGGGATAGTGACAGAGTTGTACAAGAGAAATGAAGATTTAGAGAGATTTGAGAGCAGTCTCAGGAGAAACCCTCCAAGCAGTACCTCATGGTTGGTTACATGTTCCACCTTAATAAGTTTTCTCTAATTTATGCTCAAAGAGGTCGTGAGACTGTATGAGTTTTTGAGTTACTTATGGAGGATCCTATGGGAGAAGCTTGACACTAAGCTATAATTCAGTTAGCAACTCACTCTCAGACAAAATGAAAGACTAAGGAGATGAAAATAGTATGGGGAATCTTTTGAGGTGTTTTGTGTGAAAGAATATTGAGTAGTGGGATTTGATTCTAGCACAAACTAAATTTGCTTATAAGAGATCAATGAGCCACCACAGGACAACCTCTTTGAGATTGTGTACATTTACAACCACCCCCTCATTCCCTTGATTTGGTATAACTCCTTCCAATATCGGAGTTTAGTGAGAATTCTTAAGAGAGGCTACAAGAGATTCAGAAGCTTCAAAAGCATGTGGGAAAGGTGATCACCAAGCAGAATCGAAAGTACCAAATGCATGCAAATAAGACTAGGAAAAAAGTGACTTTTCAAGGAGAACTCGTGTGGATTTTGTGAAAGGAAGAAAGGTTTGTAGTGGGAGCTTTTGACAAACACAAACCCAGAGCATATGGACATTTAATAATCTTTAAGAAGCTTAACGACAACGCCTACAAGATTGACCTCCCAAATTCCAACCTCGAGAGACTGACGCGGGGGTTGTTTACCCGACCTTTGCTCCTTCATCTACCTCTCCCTGTTTCTACGGCCAGCTCTCAATCCTTACTATTTATTGTCGCAAACTCTCCATCTTTCCTGAGTGTTGTCGTTGTCCCCCTTTCAGCCTTTTTGTTACTGCTGCAACATCCCCGCCAACCAACCTTTCTGTTGTTCAATCGCCTTCCACCGCTTTCATTGTCACCCTAGGACATTGTTTGTGTCTGTCATTTTATTCATGTTTTAAGAGCATTTTGTTGTAATTCCACTGTATTTTTGCGATAATATTTTCTACCCGTCGCTGTTTGGGTTAACTCCGATATCACTTTTTTTTTCAACGATGTAATCTTCAAAGAATGATGTTTTGAACTTCATTCTTCATTTTTGTTTTTTCTCTATATTTATTGATAACTTTGATTCTGTTTTTTTTTTATTTTGAAAATATTTCCATATTTTATATCGCGATAAAACAAATAATATTTCTCCTAAATAAGGCTTTAATCTTAAAAAATTATAAAGAATAAATTTAATTTATAATACATTTAAAATACAATAAAATGAAATAATTAAGTGAAAAAGAAGACTTAAGAGCGAATGGGTGCATCTAGGTTTAGTGCAATTTCCTCATCAAAATTTAATTAAAATCTTAGAACTCATTATAATTAATTTTTAGTTGGATATCCTAATTCAAATTTCTCAAACTTTTCATACACAACATTTAATTAATATGCATTTATGTATCTAACACGTGGATGGTTGGAACGAAAGCTTGTGGGTTGGAGTCGGGTGTGTTGTGAACTGCAGGTAGTAGGTTGTGAGCTAATGGATGGGGACTTGCGGGCTAGGGAAAAGGTTGGTTGGGCGTAGCATAAGTTTTCAGGCTTTGGAGTAGGCGGGCTTGTCCAAACGAATGGTTACTAGATACCGACCAGGGGAGGAGAGCAGATGGGCTGGGGGCAAAGAGATGGGGAAGCGGGCAGAAGAAGACAAATCAGGGGGCAATGGAGATGTCGTCGGTGAAGTAGGAGGTTGTAGCTGAAGTAATAAAGCTGGCTACTGAGAACTGGGAAAGGAGGCTTAGAACGAGAGTGTGAAGGGTTGGGGGTGCACGTAAGGTTGGGGTTCCTTGGAACGAAAGTTCGTCAGTTGGTGATTAGGTGAGTTGCGAAGGGTAGGTAGCAGGCCACGATCTTGCAGATTTGGGCTTGCGGTATGGGAGCGGGTGGGCTAGTCGAAACAGAAGTGTGTTATGGGAGCGGGTGGTGCTGACCAATGAAATTAGTGAGTTTAACATCCATACCGACTTCTTTTTTCATTCTTACAGGATACAGCGACACGATGCATTTATTGGATAAAATTTCAACAAATTGTGAATCAAATGATGAAATGGGTGTGACAAAGTGTTTGGATTTGTGTACATGACAATGAAACTTCAACATGCCTTTATCCCACTCAAGTGAGGTGGGCTATATGAATCCTTTTTCTTCATTGCGTCCTCTTGAGTGTCATATTTTCATTTAAAACTTGATAGTTTGAGATTATTTTTTTTACAATATGCTCGATTTTTTTTAGCTCTACCTCTGACTTTCTTAACATAAGTTAAATCTACTACATCTACTCTCCTAACCAGATTATCAGTGGTCAATGTTTAATGTGACCAAACCATCTAGACGACTCTCTCTAATCTTGTTCGCCACGGAAGCTACTCTAACCCTGTCACAAATATATTTATTTTGAATTTGTCTATAAGTGTCAAGCCACTCATCCAGCAAACCTTTCTCATCTCACTTAATTTTGTTTTATGCTTTTTTTTTAATGCCAATATTCTGTGCTATAAAGCATTGCAGGTCTCACCACCATCTTATAAACTTTTTTTTTTCAGTCTAAGTGGTACTTTTCTATCACACAATAGGCATGATGCATTCCACCACTTCAACCAACCAACTTGTATTCTACTAATAACACGCCCCATCCATATCACCATCACTATGAACAATGGATCCGAGATATCTAAAATGTTCCCACCTTTTAATGATTTGATCACCCATAGTTATAATTCTGTCACTAGAGCTATTTTTACTAAAATTACATTCCATATATTAGCTTTAGTTCTATTCAAACAGAGGCCTCTAGACTCCATTGTAGACCTCCATAATTAAAGTATTTTTTGAACTCTTTCAACAAGGTATAAGATCATTCATAAATAAAGCAAAAAGATAAGGGCTTAAAGCTGGTACTTGATGTAATCTAATTGATATAGGAAAACAGTTTGTAAATCTTCCTTCTGTTCGAACACAAGTAATAGCTCTAGCATACGTATCTTTAATGACATGAATATAAGTCATATCAACACCTTTCTTCTCTAGAACTCTTTGAAGGACTTCTCTTGGAACCTTATCGTGAGCTTTTTCTAAATCAATAAAAATCATATGATGAATATGACAAAGTTGGATTCAAATATTTAGCTCCTAGAAGGAATCATGGTGGTGTACCATGTTAGGCTAAAAGTCCCCTTTTTTTACGGACACTTACACATCGATGGTTATTTAGGCATGGGAACAAGCAGTAGAAACCTTCTTTTAGTATGTGAAAATTTCTCCGAAGAAAAAAGAGTGACATAGAGCTTTTTGATTAAAAGGCGGGGTTGAAGCATGCTGGTTGAAGCTACAACAAATGCTAAGGCAGGAAAGAAAAGTTTCAATATGGAGATGGTTTGGAGTGATGAAGTTTTTGAGAGGAGCATTTCGTACCAATTGACTTTGGGCAAATGCCATCTGACTAATATCAACATTGTGCACAGGGACTCAAAATTTATAAGCTACTACACTAAAGAATTCCACCGCCTTAGCGAGCAAAACAATTTCAATAAATTGAACACTCAATTTGTCGCTTGTTATATTGGGGGACAATGAGATGAGATTCTAGACAAATTGGAATTGAACTCGATGGTCTTCATTTCAAACGATAAATCTTGCTTATAAAGTTGAGATGCAACTTGGTATCTTCCGGGAACCTACAAACATTCTGAAAGCAACAACAAGATTGAACCTGCCACTCATAAAATGAGCTCTCTTCGTTTACTTGCATGGTATTCTTAGGATCCTCACATCTAAATTGCAATGCTAAGTTCATCAATCTATTTTAGAGAGAGCTTTGGAGACGCTTGTGAACTACTCTGGAATTGAGCTCAGCCGCCCTCAAACAGACTAACAAGTTGAAGTTGTGAATTGCACCTTCGATAATATGTTAAAGATGTTTGGTGCAATAACATCCAAAACAATGGGACCAAGTCCTAGGACAAGTTCAATTTGCCTACATATTTATGCCTTATCGATCTATAGTATGATCCCTTTCTAGTCTTTTTTTATACCGAGCCATACCTTAGCCATTGTTGTACTTCCTAAATACAATCACATGGCTTAAGGCACAATGGCATCGGACATTACTTGTCTACTTCGAGATATCGTTTCACTCTTAAAGCATCCAATGCAAAATACAAGTCACAAGCTGATACTCACAGGCGCCAAAAGATATTCAATCCAGGTGATTTTTTTATTGTTAAACTTTGAAAAGAACAGTTCCCTTCGAGACAATACACAATGTTGAGTCCTGAAGAACTTGGACATTTTCCATTAGGTCAATATATTAACCACACCACCTACATCGTTGAGTTGCCTCTGAGCTTACATCTTCCACTTTCATCACAACTTAATTATCTTAGTTATGCACGAGTAAACACGATACAGCGACAACAATCTTAGCTAGGCTTGAATCATAACAAGTTCAACACCATTTTTAAAAGTGAAATACACTTTTACATGCATAGGTAAAAGTGACATGTATGTCAAAAATTGAAGTTTAGGTGTTAGAAATGTAATTACATATGAACGAAGTTAAAATAGTTGTATTTTTTATTTAGAAATTGCATTTATTTTTTCCTGGCAAAGATTTTCATCTTATTCAGCATAGTAAGAAATCAATCTTTATATGAGAATTTTGATCGAAAGAATCAAGCTTTACAGTGGATTCAGATGCTCATATTATTATTGTGATCAATCAATTTATTTTTTTATATTTTTTTAAAATTACCAGATTGTTTGTTGTTGCCATGATAGGCGCAGGTTCTGTAGATCGGCTGCGTAGGTGATTGCTCCAGTTTATGAAGAAGCCTTCTAATGCTATCAAGTTAAGTTATAATTGCTATTTAAGGACTTTTTGTGCTCTGTGTTAGCACTGATATTTGGAGTGTAACAAATGCTCATACTTTGAAGTGATTTTTATGTTTCAACTCTACTATCTACAATTTTGTCTGAAAATTGTCAATTATATGTGCACAACTGAGTGGCATGTTGGTTGGCAGTTTCGGTGTAAGTTTCCTTGATCCCAAGTTTAAATCTATTTAAGTTGAATTATTATGAATGTATGTATGTATGTATGTATGTATGTATGTATGTATGTATGTATGTATGTGCATGTATGCATGCATGCCGCTTAATTCTCATGTATTTACTCCTAACATTTAAATATCAATTTTAACATACATACCACCTTACCTATGCATAAAAAGGGGTATTTCACCTTTTTAAAATATTCCCTATTAATTTTAATAGTTGATCGCACCTTCTGTGATCATTTTTATTCCTTGAAGCTGTTGAAATGTTAAATTTGAATTTTTGAAGGAAAATTTACATATATACCACTTCAATTTTTTTTTTAATTTACATGCCTAACACCTAAGCTTCAATTTTTACATCAAATTAACAAATTAGTGACCAACATCAAAACATTTGCTACCATTAAAAACCCTAAACAACTCAAAATTATGTTTTTACATACTTAATCACAAAATAAATGCATATAATCCCAAATTAGTCTTAGGACCATTACTTCTTAGAACACACGCCGTTGAATTACATCATACAGCAGAAATGCAAAAAGCTTCACTGTAGCGAGCGAGAGAGAGAGAGAGAGAGGCAGTCCAAATATAAACATATACAAACCATGCATTGTCCAAGGCCAACCTGGACGAATTATATTTACAGAAGAAACCCCAACCCACAAAACAACTAATCACGCTTTCCATTTTTCAATTCTCGAAAGAAAAAGCTTGACGAAGAAGAAGAAGAAGAGGGTTCTGCAACAGAGCTATAAAGTTTGAGCGAATCTAATCCATCTTCCTCCATGATAGGGTCCAGCATGGCGTGAGCACGAGTGCTGGCGGGCTGTTTCCCATTACTACAAGCAAGCTGCCATGGCGCCACCTCGAAGAAGAATGCTTTCGGCGGCCGGTGAGAGTTGCGCGCCACCTCCATTACAAAATTACGTAGCTGCATTCCGGCCATGGCTTTTTCTTCTCTTCTTCTCGCTTCTTCTCAACCTTGGTTGAATTTGAGATGAACAGTGAAGATAGGCTATATAGAAATATAAATAATTGTATGCCACTAAAGTTGTTGTTTATTACAGGAATACCTTGCATTGATTTTACTATGGAGGAGAAATTGGTTGGGGGTAGTTTAGTGATATAGCGAGACCGTTGTATTAGAAGGACGGCCGTGGGCTTAGGGGGGTGTTAAAAATCACATACATCAGCAAGATTTGAATTCAACTAAAAAAATTTGGATTTGTGCTGGCTAGAATAATGTTTGGGGGCGGGTTCAATTTGACTCACCAATCCGAAATAACCCACCCATCAACCATAGATGGGCCCGAAATTAACTCAAAATTGACATGTCTGTCATGAATTAATCCGAAATTAACTCAAAATTGACCTAATTTAAACCTTAATAGTTGTTATTCCTTATGTTAAATGGGTTATACGAGCTGAATTTTGATTGACAGGTTTGAAGATAGATCAGGTTCTGGGTAGGACTTTTGACCCAAATGTCAAGTCAGCTTTGCGTCAAACCCAACCCGCTGGCTAGAATTGATACGCCCTTAATAGAGGGTGACCGTGTCTTTAATATCATACAAAAGTTTGAATTTTATTTTTTTCATTTATTTTTGAAAGCATGATTTTATTATATATTTTTAATGATCTCAGCATGGTCTTATAGTTTTATTTTGATGCTACATTCACCTTTACCCTACCATTTGACCTCTCTTGAGTTCCTAAATTCAACAAATATCTTGAGATTTACTTTTATCATTTAACAAAATAAAAAAAAAATTCTTTTTAGATAAGTTCGGTCTTCCTTCGTAATTAATGTTTTGTATCACACAATTGGATGATAAAGCAAAGGTGTAGAGATCGCCCCTTCCCTACCTCACAAGTCACTCAAAGTGCATTAATAAAAGTATAAATAATTATGCAAAAATATATATTTGCATAAATATGTACATGAAATTATTCGTATTATATATATATATATATATACACTCCGAAGCATTAAATTGCCAGTCTATGCTTCTTTATGTAATTCTTTATATAATTAAGGAGGATTTGCATACATACCACTCAACTTTTAAATATTTACATTTCTAACACCTAAATTTTAATTTTTACATATATGCCACCTTTCCTATGAAAGAAAAGGCGTATCTCGCCTTTTAAAATTTAAAAATGGTGATTTTTTGTTTGTGTGATATGAAAAATTTAGATGGTATAAATGTAAAAAAAAAATAATAATCTAGGTGTTAGATATGTAAATACATAAGAACTGACTGGTATGCAAGTAAATGCAGCTACAATGAAAAGCGGGTGTTAGTGCATTCGCTAGTCCATGTCATACTTCCCCCTCAAATTACCTGAACGGCCCGTAAACAGTGGATTGGGCCCTAATT
>NEWO01000023.1:1809378-1836086 GCA_003013225.1 Phalaenopsis aphrodite | reverse complement strand
ATAGGAACGAAACAAATTTCCACAGAGATCAAAGCAAAGTAAAATACTTTACTCTACAGGCACAAAGCAACAAAATCCAAAATACAAAAAAGATAGATCTATAATTCGAGAGGTAGGCAACTCTCTCCCAAACCCTAACTACTAAGATTAGAGACAACAATCATGTACCTTAACCGTAATCATATTAAACCTTAATTATGTCAAACAATAGTAACTAACAAATAGCAAAATTGGCCTTTTAATCTTGCACCAAAAATACGTCTTCAAATTATTTGACGGGCTCGGTGTGGGTTTAATGAGACCACTCGGTTCATAGAGCGTGAAGTGGAAGGCACCATACATGTTAGTCTAACATTACTACCCTCTTAATAAGACACCTTGTCCTCAAGGTGGATTAGAAGAAACTGTTATTGGATCAAGTCGTAAGACTCCCACGTGGCATCTGGCAACTCTTTCCATTTAATCAGGACTTCTTTTCGACTAGTCAATCCCTGACACGTTCCTTTTACTTGCGATGCTCCAAGGGAACTTTCATATACTCAATCAACATAGGAAGAAGTGAAGAAGAGGGTATATTATCACCAATAGCACTGCTTAGCTGCAATAAGTGGAACATTGGATGTAGTGTCGACGAAAATAACAAATTTAAACGGCTGCATTAATGCGCTCAGTGATCACATAAAGACAAAAATAGTGTGGGGAGAGTTTCTCATTCCTACATCTATCATATGTCTTTTGCTAATAGAAAAAAAGTTTTAAATACTCTCCTACTGCAAGCTACACATCCCTTCAATGTTCATTGGCTTATTTATTCATAAATTGTTGAGTTTTAAATAAATGACCCTTCAATTCCGCCAAAGCCTTGTCCCACTCTTCTAAGTACTAATCTACCAAAAACACCGAAAAAATATAATGTCTATAATGTACCAAATCGTGGTCATACAAAATTTTTAAAGGAGTGGTATAAGAAGTTGTATGATACAAAATGTTGTACCAATACTCTGCCCAAAGTAACCATTTAACCCATTGATTGGACGCGTTGGATACAAAACAATGCAAATAGGCCTCCATGCTCCGATTAACAACTTTGGATTGTCCATCAGTCTGTGGGTGATAAATTGTAATTCTCTTCAATATGTTCTCCTGCATTCTAAACAACTCCATCCAGAACAACTCCATCCAGAAGTGACTCATGAAGACCTTATCTCAATCCAACACTATTGATTATGGAATCCCGTGTAAATAGGCAACCCCCGGTATAAAAATAGCGACGACAGAAACAACAATGTAAGGATGATGTAGACAGACAAGGTGAGCATACTTGCTTAACTAATCCCCCACCACGAAGATGACCGTGGATCCTTTTGATCGAGATAAGCCTTCAATGAAATACATCGTCACCTCCTCTCATACCTACTTCGGTAATATCGGATGTCGTAGAAACCCTAGTTTGTGCAAGACTTTGGTGAAGCTCAAGCCCATGATAAGGACAATTCAGGGTGCAAAGCTGAGATTCTTGGTCGAATTACATAGCAAGAAGGGAACACATGATATAAAGTTAGCATAGATTTCGCCACATGGATTGTCTCCTTAGAGGCAACGCGAACATGCAATAACCTTGAGGCAGGGGTTTATCCCATTAGTGTTTAGGGTACAAAAGGACGAGATAGAGAGATTGATCTGAAAGATGGAATCAAGGATCATACGGCCTAGCATAAGTCCCTTCACTAACCCGATCTTGTTAGTGAAGAAGGAAGGGAGTTGGTGTTTTTTTTGTGGATTATCGATTAGAGAATAATGAAACATTGTCTGATAAACTTCTAATCTAGACAATTAATGAGCTAGGGTCACTGCAAAGCACTGCAGTTTTATCTCCCTCTTGAAACTCCATTGTTAGAAGTTTACAATTTATTTTAGTCTACCCTAATGACTGCATCCATTTCATACCCGATATCGCATTAATACTCCCTAAATCTAAGGGAATAAAATCCTTCACCACTTGAATACTCTGCAATGTTAAAATCAGCTTACAAACTCCCCTTCTCTCCTCCACCTATCACATCCCCGTCATTACTTCAAATTTCAATGCATCAACCAACTCAAGCCCCAATTGCTCAACTACTTGAGTAGAGATGAAGTTGTGAGTGACCCCACAATCTACCAACACTACTACGTCATGCTCTCTAATCTGTCCCTGTCCTGAAGTTTCATAGTGTGGTTCAACCACACCATTGAGTACAATGAAACTTCTGCCACATCCCAGAGAGGGTGCTCCTCCACAACCTCTTATGTTTCTTCATCCCTTATCTAACCCTCATCACACTGTGAGAATCAAAAAGGTCCGCTAATTATAACAGTCTCCTCGGGCAAACTTCTTATCACATTAAAAATATAACCCCTTAGGTCGCTTCTCTTGAATCTCTATCTTCACAAGGTGTTTGAATGTCACTCTCGGTTGTGGCTCATTAATCATATCTCGTGAAGCCTACCTGTAGTATCCCAAAATTAGAACTTCCGGTGTCGTTATGGTTATATCATTTTGATATAACACTTCACTTGTGTTCTTCCTATTGTCAGTTCCATTACATTTTTATCTTCAACCAACTTCACTAATTTATAATTTCCCCCAATCCTCACTATGTAAGCAGTCAAAGCACCGCTCAATTTTTTTGCTTCATACCCTTCATAAAGTTTCATTTCAATACTACTTTTGATATCCCTTTCAAACAGTCAGATAACATTTCAAATTTCTCATTATAATCCATGATGAATCTTTCTTGGACGAATACTAAAAAATGCTAGTGAAAATCCCATTCCCGCAAGATTTTGAAACGCTCGAACAATCAATCCTTGAGTTCTTCCCATGTTCTGATTGGATGACGTTGTCACCATTGACACAATGCTAGTCTTTCCTTACAGACATAAGGCCACCACCATCAATGTTTCTTCCTTCGACAACCCATTAACGTCAAAGTATCTCTCCATGCGATAAACCCAATCATAGGCACCCTCTCCTTCAAAGATCGACCACTTCATCATTATTATGTGTGGTTCTCCTCCCTAGTTTCTTTGACCAAAGCTCAGCTCATTCCAGTCATGAAGTGGTGGTTGGATTCCCTTCCTCGGCTCATACTAATTTCTCTTCACACATTCGGCTCACCCCATAATTGTGACTTCCATCCCCATAGAGTTCTGAACCGGCTTCTACCAAAAAGATTGTCAGTGTTATCTCATCAAAAGACGACAGCGCAATTGGATGCATCCCTCAATCGAGGATGCCATTCAACAGTTCCATGCAAAAATCCTTCAAATCTATCTTCCTCAGGCTTGAATTGCACGTCGTTGTTCCGTTCTGCCTGTCGTCGCTCGCTCCAACCCACACGTCGCTCCATCCCGTCTGTTTGATGCCACTCGAGTCAAATCCATATGATGTTTATCAAACTTGCGACCCTAAATCCACTAAAGGCAGCCACTTCGCCCCTGTTTACCCCCTTGTGCATGGATCATGCGACACCCCTTAGCATCGACACTAGCAATTCCGCACGTCGCAGACAGTGTCACAAGCGACAGGGAATG
This sequence comes from Phalaenopsis aphrodite, assembly GCA_003013225.1. Taxonomy (NCBI): domain Eukaryota; kingdom Viridiplantae; phylum Streptophyta; class Magnoliopsida; order Asparagales; family Orchidaceae; genus Phalaenopsis; species Phalaenopsis aphrodite. Next base: position 1,832,510 of record NEWO01000023.1, on the reverse strand, counting down.
GAGTTGAACGTAACTAGCCTCTTCAATGTTTCATTCAGGGACGTGAATCGCCCCTCCATGGGCGATTTGAGTCAGCTCTCCTCTCCTTTGAGTTTTTCCTCCAGAGCATTAACCTTCCGACCAACATGACTGCCAAGTGCGACTTTGATACCAACATTACTCCCAAGTTTCAACAAAGATTAGGACAAATTAAAATATTTACTCAAATGGCACAAAACATCAGAACCCTAAATACATAAAAGATAAAACTACAACTCAAAAGATAGACAATTTTCTCCCAAACCTCAATTCCTAAGATTAGAGACAACAATCACATACCCTAACCCTAATCATATTAAACCCTACTTTTAGCAAACAAGAATAAATCACAAATGACTAAATTGCCCTTTTAGTCTTGCACCTAAAATACGTTTTCAAATTATTTGGTGGGCCCAGTGTTGGTTCAGTGGGACCACTCGGCTTTTGCAACTAGTTTCTAGTTCAAACTTTAATTTCTCAACTGCCCAATTTGGTTCATCCTCAGTTTATTTTCATCAGTCAACTTGGTTAAGTTGATCATTCAACATAATAGAAGTTCGATATTTTCTACAGTGAATGCCATTTTCTTGTCTTAAAGTTGCTTAAAAAAAGTGTAAATTACTCAATACTTCAAAAAAGATCAAATTTTATGAGGTTTAAAAAACAGTTGAAAAATAAGCAGCTCCCTCCTGTGATTTCTTAAAAAAATTATAAGCAAAATGATTTTGACATTTACTTCTGCTTAATTTAAGATAGATTTCTGATAAAATTTGCACCTCTCCCGGCCCCGTTCTTTCAATATAGCTCCCACTTTGTTCCAGTGAGATCAGGGAATTGAAATCAATCCTACACACAAGCACATCAAAGAAGTTGAAAGAAAGCTAACAGCATGCTTCAACGTAGAAAGCCATACAAAAGTAAGCTAAATGAAATCTTGTGAATGAGTACAGTTTAACTTCCTTTGCAGAGAAGCTGCAGGAAGGATGGCTGGAATGAAGTATAACTTAGGTTTATCTATCATAGATTCCAATAATTAAATAAAATTCTCCCTTTATAAAGAAATTTTAACTTAATTGTTTCATGCATAATGGATTCACGTCAAAACAAAATCACTTGCGACTCATAATTTATGCCTACCTTCGAACAGACTGGTGTTGTAGACTTGAATACTCACTAACTTTGCAAGGAAGTTCTCCGAATAAATTTAGTAATTTGGAAAGCCTGTGAGTTGACTCCACGGATGATGTAAATACAATCGATTTTTCCCCTCTTAGATCTTGCAAAAGAGCAACTAAATACAAGGGCTTCAACTTTGATTCACAAATCTGCATAAGAAGAAAAGTTATGGCAACAAACAAGGAACAGAAACCTTCAGATGTTCAATTTATACTAATATGGCTAATATATGATAAGTATCACACAAATAAGCAGTGCCACAAATATAATGAAAAATTTCAATTCTATTAAAACAAGGCAGTTGTATTGTATTACATATAAACAGACGATTATACCAAATAATGAAAGGTATTAAAAAAAAAAGAAATTACAATATCTAAGTTCCAGGACCAAATAGCCAACCGACTATTAACTTCTCCATAATCCTACCTGATAGGTTATTTCAAATTTTAACAACATTCAAAGAACAGGTTTGGTTATTGACATAAAATAAAACAGAATATAAAGAAGTAATTGCAATGAATTCATTAGCTAAAAAAGCGATGTTGTGCATACTAGTTTGTATGATTCCAGTTTTTCAGGTAGCTTGTACCGCCTATCTCCACTAGTTAACAACAAGGGTTGGTGCAAATCAAGTTGAGAAAGCTTGCTTGGATCTTGTGTCAGCGTAGCAGACATTATCATCTTAACAAGTCTGGGATAGCTTTTACCCTTGAACCCTCTTTCCACGCCACTACAAGAAAAAAATTAAAACAAAAAAAATGATAAAATAATGGCTAAGCATTATTCAAAAATAGCAGATGTTCGTTAAAATTAATAAATAGTATAAATGAGAAAACAAAAGAATGATGTATTGCCTACTAGAAGTACAAGTCAATAAATCAAGGGTTGAAAATAAAATTCAGATAGCCAGATGGTTATTCAAAATCTTAAATAAGTGGGACCATAATCTACAAAGTGATGAACAAACAACAATTATCTTACGTCCGTCTTATGGTGGTCAAGGAATTGAACATTGATGGGAAAATCACATCTTCCTTATAGCCCGCAAGATTTTTCATACAAGCAAGTTGAATTACTGTAGGTAACCAAGACTGATATGCTTCCCTTAACAACCTATCTGTCTCATCAACTACCTGAATTTTATCAGTGCAAATTGATCAGACTTGAAATTGCAATTTGAACTCAAGAACTTGCATAAGTAATACGTCGAAGAATTTAAACAAAAGAAATATGTACAAATCTATACTGAAAGCTTACAACAAATTCCAGTAAAGCTGCAGAATAATTCACATTAAACTATTTTCGGTTAAAGAACCACATCCAAATAACATTTCACAATTCAGGTTTTTCAGGATGTAAAGATTGTAAGAACATTTCGATCAACCAATACTGATCTACGATGTATTGTCGTTAGAAGAAATCCTTTGAACAGCTATAACCTAAGTGAAAAAATTAAGAGAACATTACATAGGCTCATGAATAAAGATTATCAGAAATATTGTGATGTAGAAGTCTGGCGAACATAACAAAAATGGAACAAGCAATGCATAAGGATTTCACTAGTCTATCTAATGTAAGAAAGTTGGAATCAAAATCTAATCTGACACATATGAAAGAACCATAAAAAGTGCAACTTTTTAATTTTACAGTCTTGGATAGCTTAATAACACATGGATACGATGCAAATTTAATGAAAGTACTTTTATAATGTCACAGCTATCAGAAATTTACCACGAAAAAAGAATATGGGAATTGGGAGCCTACAAAAGAAACATCAAGCATGCTATTGTCTTACAGGAGGCAGCACGAGAAAAGGAGAAGAACATGCATAAAGTTTATAAATGCAATGCTTTGTCCAATCAACCCATCACCTTTCGGTGTTGTTTGATAACAGATTTAAGTGGGATTTAACTTAAGTCTTCCAGATGGATAATAAGGGCAAATTCTAAACTCAGGATTTATTATCCAGTTTCTTCTCAATTCCTCTCATTTGTCTTAAGTGTTGGATTTACTAAATCCTGGCGTTAGCTGGATCTAGTAAGTCCGGATTACAGGATTTGCTAAAGCTACCCCCAAACATCTCCTTAATGTTACTACCAACACATTACTGTGTTCAATTAAGTAATAACTTTTGATAATAAATATAGTTCAGCACATATTTAGTCTAAATGAAACCAGCATGTCGGTTAGGGTTTCATGAATTAAATACTAGTTCATTAAAGGAAATAAAAGCAGGTATTGTTAGACTTCTAGAGAATGGGCAATATGGTTTGGGAATAACTGAGGCATGAATGAACCCATAAAAGAGGAAGCTTGTAGTAATAATTGTATGACTATGTTCAAGGACTTTCTATGGTCTGATGATTACCAAATAACATAGATGCTCCAGACTGAAACCTTTCGTTGTATTAATATGATCCATTAGCCTTCCTGGAGTTGCAATTAATATGTCCACAGAACTTTGAAGTTCTGGCGGCCAATCCTCTGGATCAAAAGCTGAAAACATATCAAGTCTAGGCTGCTCAACCAGCTTTGAAACTTCATCTGCAATAGAAGATTGCCCAACAGCTACTCCTACGCTCAGGCCTACAGCAGGAGCAATAGCAGCAAAAACTTCTTTGACCTAATCCAAGCAGCAAAGCAATTGATAAATGCGCTCAGTCGCGAAATGACATTCAGTCAAGAAAGATGACTGCAATTACAAATTATAAAATGCAAATATGAAATACAATACGTCTACATCTAATTAATGATGCAACAATAAGAATTCAGCAATATATAAGGTAGAATAAAACTGAAAAACGATCAAGCGGCCAACCTGTATAGCCAAGTCTCGAGTAGGCAAAACAACTAATGCACGCAAACATCTAATTTTCCGAGTTGAGAGAATCTGAACAATGGGCAGCGCATAGGCCAATGTCTTGCCACTCCCAGTTGGCGAGTTGACACAAATGTCTCGCTCGAATGCACCGGACCCAATCGTTTCTTGCCACATTGCTACTTGCACAGGAAATAGTGATTGAATATCCATTTTCCGCAAAGCCTCCACTAATCTGCAAAGACAAATTTTCAAAGAGGGGACAAAGCTAATTCAAGTAATGAAACACCTACAATATTCTGATCAGCTCAATCGAAGACTTATACAGGCAAGCAGCTGTGAGAAGGAATGGCTACCGTGGATCTAAGCGTGGAACGAGACCGAGAGGACAGTCATCGAAGACTTCGATGTCAACAGGATTCCGCATCCATGGAAGCACTGGCACGGTCTTGTGCTGCGAATCAGCCATGCTTTCCTTCCCTATGGGCTTTTCTGGCAACATATTAAGGCCGGAATTTCACCTGGATTTACTAAATCTTCGGAATTGGTGGATTTAAATTGGAGCTGCAGATTTACTAAAGCCGGGACAGACGCTTCCAGCGAAAATGAACATGTGAAGTTACCATCCTCCAAGATTTCGGTTAAAATCGGAGAGGCGGAAAGAGAGAGATGGGAAAGATGAGAGTTTCCAGTATCTGTAAGCTGCGATCCCGTCGTCTATCCCTGTTAGCTCTAATCGCGACTGCATCGCGAGGGTTCAGTCGCTGTGGTTTTGGTCGATTTACTAAATTCAATTTTGGTTTACGGAAATCACTAAACCCTACTTAAATCTCATCTCCTGCAGGTGAAAAAACCCTTGTAGAGATAAATGATTAGAAAAGTGCGGCGAACCACTCTTGTTCTTTAAACCCGCTTCGGCTCCAGGTGATGACGACCCTAGCAGCGAGCCCCCGTCTTAATTTCCTTCCTTCTCCGCGCACTGAGGGTTTTTGGAATTTTGGGGACGGAGATTTAAGGCAGAGAGGAGGGCTTTGGTTTTTATATTACCCCCAAACTCTAATATATTTACATTTATACCATTAAAGTTTTATTTTTTTTCAATTTCTAACCCCCAAATTTTTCATACCACACCAAAAACCTCACAATTTTAACTTTAAAAAAAATAAAATACACACTTCCTTGCATGAATAAGGTAATATGTATTTAAAAATTAAATTTCCTCTGCTATAAAGGTAAATATATTATAATTGAATATTACATGGTCACAATTATATAATAACGAAAATTTTAAGCTAATTAAATTAATTACTAAAAAAAATTAAATGAAATGATATTATTTATGATTTAATTTAATTTAATCAGACTTTTATATTTGATTGATTTTATGAACTGCTTAATAATAATTAATTAGAATATTAATCACGGCTATTAAAATTTAATCAGCAATATAATAAATTATAAGGAATTTTATTAGTTAGAAAAATTAATTTCAACTCAAACAAATTTAAATCATGCATATTTATCTATTTATTTATGCTTTTATATTTATTTTTTTAAAATTTTTTTTATTTTTCTTATTTAATAATATATATTATACAATTAGTTGTTAATTTAATCATAGTAATTAACTTAATCACAATAAATGCCCTAATCATATTAATCCTTAAATTCTTTATATTAATGGTTAGTTGAGATATATAGTTAAATTAATTGTGATTCTATTTGTCAATTTAGGTTTATATATAATATTTATCAAATCTGATGTGTCATCAAGAAAAATTTATTATTTGGTGTGAATTACTATGCTTCTTTACCAAGAATCAGTCCAAATTCAAATTCAATATCATATAGGGGCCTGATTTCAACATGTTTATATTTAAATTAAGCATCGCGACAAAGGAATCCAATAAGCTCGGGCTCCCTTTATTATGAGGACATTAAGACTCTCAAATCACCAAAAAAAATCTCTATGATCAAGGGGGATCAATATGAGTCATTCTGATTAACTGGTTAAAAGAGCTATGCGTCAAAGGACTAAAATGCTCTTCACTTAGAGACTATAACTAGACCGACCTCCTCTCTCTACTTGAGGGAGAGGAGAAGGAGTAGAATTTCAATGATGTTATGGACTGAAGACCCGACAATAACTTCTGACCTCTGTAGAGGCCATCCATTGTCGATCACAACCCTTTGGATGCCCCTGCTCGTCATTGTCAGTGAATTTTGTTTGCTAATGATGCATCCTAAATACGATGTAATGAATAACATCATATTTAAGGCTTGACAGTAACTTCCGACCTCCATGGTCGCAGACGACCCAACTTGTTAATGTTGTATCTCAAATATGGTCATAATATATAACGTCATATTAAGGGCCAGTGATAACATTTAGCCTCTGTAGTCATTGATGACAATTGTTTGTATATGACATATCATTAACAAGGTTGTGATGTATTGAATACCCCACAATAACTTTGAACCACATTAATCGTTGAACCACATTAATCGCTGACCTAATCCAAGGACCACTGCTTATTAGCGCCCACTGCTTACAAACGTCGCACCCAAAATACTATTGTTGTTCTGATCATCTTTATTTTCTTATACATTATATAAATATAAATGCAGTGTGTAGTATAGAATTATGGCCACATTCTTCCTAAGAGAAAAAGGTCCATACTACAACCTATATAGCTAGTTTCTACTGCAGCTTCCTACTACAAATCTATGACCAACTAATGTTACTGCATCTACCAATTATGACTTATGTAATCAAATATTACCTATGTGACTAATTACTACTACAGTTATTAATTATGGCATATGTGACCAACTACGACATATGTAGCTAACTACTATTGTGGCTTCTTATTGTGACATATGTGACCAACTAATATTATTGTATCTATCAACTATGACATATGTGACCAACTACGACTTATATGTCTAATTGCTACAATAATTAGCAATTAGAACTTATGCGGCCAACTACAGAATATATGGTTAATTGATATTATAACTATCAACTATGGCTCATCTGAGCAACTACAACCTATATAGACAGTTACTACTACAACTTCCAACTAAAAAATATGTTATTATTTGATACTCTTGCTACTATTAACTGCAACCTATGTGATCAATTACTTCTACAGCTTCCCACTACGGCTTCTGTGGCAAATTAACGATATTGTAGCTATCAACTACAACATATGTGGCCAATTACTACTATAACTTCTGACAACGACATTTGAAAACAATTGACACTCTTGTAGGTACCAACTACATTCAATGCGACATGTTCCAACTATGATTCCTATGACCAACTAACATTATTTCAACCATAAAAAATAACCTTTATGACTAATTACTGTCTTTGTAGCAACAAACTACGACCTTTGTGGTTAAAGATTATTATTACAACCAAAAACCCACTTATTGTAACCCAGTAATAACTATTTTAGTTAAACTACTATTGTGCATATGCAATTAACAACATTGTAATTTCATCTTCTCCAATTTAGGAAAAGAGTGGATTCATATATATACGATCACATTGTGGATTACTGTAACCGAGCTAGCCCTGTGATTTTTCCTTTTCCAGTGTTTCATTCATATAAAAAAATTGGTATCTCCTCCTATTATTTTTCAATTATCTGTGTGTATAGATTTTTGTGTAACGCCAAGATGTCAAGTTATCACTCTATCACCGCAAATTTTCAGGAATGTAACAATATAAAATATTTTCTTAGATTTAAAGCACAAAAACTTTGGCAAATCCAAATTTCCAAGATTATTTAGTTTCTATAACAAATAAATTTTAATTACACCCGAACAAATCCTTATGGTATAGGGTTTATCTTTGGCTTGATTTATTGAAGCATCGTTAATCAATCATGCTTGAAAAACTTTTTGAGCAAGTTTATGAGTTGGTTTAGCTAACATATGCCATATATGACCTAATTAACTTAGTCTTGGCGGGGGATTTTAGGTGTTAACTTTATAAATAAATAAGAATTTGGCAGTATTTATTTATTATTAGTTTTTCTTAAGCCAACCTACTTTGTTCAGTGCCTTCATTCCAATCAAGAGATCTTGAGCTCAACTCCTAGCATTTATGTGTATAAGTTTGTGAAAAAATTGCTCTGTCTCAAAAAACTAAAAATAGAAAACTATGTAGATATATGTTATTTATTTAATGTACTACTGTTGAATCCTTTTGGGACGTGAGATCACATTCAATTCATGAATTGATATAATTTTGGAGATAAATTGAAGAAGTGAGAAGAAGCTAGGGGAATTAGGGAGCTTTTTTAGGGTGCAGAATTGAGAGAGAGCAAGAGAAGACATCCCCCTTCTTCCCTCTTTCATTTGTTTTTATATACTTAGGAGTTCATATACCCATGTTGGGGTCTAAAAAATAAACATTAAACTAGGTTATAAACTATATAGTACAGAGTTTGAGCAAACTCGTTATTGACAAAATTGTTGGTGTGAACAGTCATGATGTAAATAAATGACAGTATATATGATGACAGATGAAAATTATCTTCTTTATGCCTCAGAGAATTGATATCTTCTATTGGAGATGGTTTTTGGCTCTCTAGGTTTAACTATTATTCAAAATGAAGACTATATGTGTTACTAGTCATTAATTCTATGACGACCTTCTTTGTAACTGAAGAAGTTTTTGCCCTTAGTTATTTTGTTACCTTCCTTTGGAATATGTTCCTCCACAGGATTGTCTTCTTCTTTGTATAAGATGCCCCTGAACTTAACTTTTTGAGTATTTCTGCTGGAGCATTTTGGGCTGCACCGATTAGTTGTTTTTCTATAAAGGATGATATCTAAGCTTTTACTAATTATATTTGCGATTGGAAGATTTTAGTTTTGTGATTTCTTTTTTAATCTTGAGCTAAGGTTTTGAGCAATGGTCTTGATGTGTTGTACCTTCATTATTTTTTTTGTACCTTTAGTTCTAAACTATTTCACTTTTTGTGTTTAGGTTTTTTTGGGTTGCATGGTATTTTTGTTTTCTCTTTTTTTCTTCCATATCTGTTAGTACAAATAAAGATGGGTGTCTTCATTTTTTTTCCAAAAAAATAAACTTAGCCAGTTCAATTTTGACTTAATTTTCAAATTTGGCTACTCTCTGGGTCACTCTTTAAGTTCTCCTCATTAGTTTTTATCAATTGCAGTAGTATACATTTTATCCATTGCGATACTTATTGGAGCAAATCATTTGTATTAAGAGTGAATGATCACTCTTTAGCCTTAATGATAAATTTCACTCGAAGAATATTTTGATATTCATTATTTGAAAGCTTAGTTTTAAGAATATAAACCTGCAATTAAGATTCATAGTCAACATGACCATCATAACAAAATTAATTGAAATAATTATATCATAATTTGTTTGAGTTTAGTTTAGCACTCAAAAAAAATATAGAATGACTAAAGTAAACTACAATTAAGACTCTCAGTCATGTCAACTCTACAGCTAAGACTCACAGTCATGTCAACTCCAATTTTTCTAAGAAGAAGAATCGGGCGCATCTATGAAGGTTCAGATTTATCAACCATGATTTTTATCAATTGAAGGATCAGAACGACTAAATTGAAACTTACAACTTTGCACTATAAATAGAAGGGCCTTTTAAAAAGAGAGCTATATGCATTTAATATTGGTCATTTAGAGAAATAAATTTTGTAAATTCTAAATATTGGCAAGTTTATCAATGTATGGATCATTATAGGTTAATTTCATCTTTGGACTAATGTAACATTTTCACAAGCTAAGTTTAAGAACTTAGAATTATAATCGGAACACACACGGGTGATTCTTTATTTAAAGCTTTCAATTTAGTGATTAGCCAGCATGTATATGTCCTGCGAATTTCATGATAAGTCATTCGAAGCAAAACATTTGTTCCTCGCTTGTAGAAAGTGTCATATCCTTTTCCAAGTACCTGCTTGAGTCCATATTTCACTCAACTTCTTCAAAGCAATAGGCAATATTGCCAAAATGTCCGTTAAAAGGGACATATTCATGAATGCAGATGAAAATTAGGTTCATTTCAGGTTTTGTTCGTACTTGTTGATTAATTATTGTGTTATATGTTGTTTTTGTGATTGCTTTCAATTCTCATTCACCATTATGTGTATAAAGTTCAAGTGTTCATCTTTTTTTTTTTCAATCTTATATTTAGTCATTTCTAAGTTCAAACGATCATTTATTATGTTCATTTTCGATCATTTCACTCCAAATTTCGGTAGATAGAGAGATAATTTGAGTGTAGATTACTTTTGTTGTGCTGAAAGTCTATTATTTTCACTGTACTTTGTTATTTAAATCACGAAGAGCCCTCTTTTTATAATCTTAATGCTACAAATATTCTCATGCAATATCTTTTACTAACGGGTGATCTTGATGGCAGTCACGACGAATTCACTTCGAGTCCCGAAACATCTCATTAGTCGGAGAACTGATTGAGCTTCTCAACATTCAAACAATTTTTATCTTATTTATTTGTATTCCAAAAATAATCACTTTGATTTCATATTTCCCATTTGAATTTTTAAGACAACAATCTTGTAAACCTAAACATTATAAAACATTAGCCACTACTTTAACCAAGAGTGCAGACAATAGCTCATCACTCTTAAAATGTAATTAATTATATAGGTTTGGGGCTGTAGGAACTAATATGCTAGACTAAAATAAACAATATGCTAATCAGGCAAATAAAAAATCTTTAGTGAAGTACACCCCAAATCTTGAAACAAATCATTTTGTGATTAGCTCTATTGATAAGTACTATTTTCATTTTTTCATATGATACATTATTATATCAGATTAAGTTATAAAATAAAAAAAAAACATGATCCATGTTCCAAGCAAACATTATGTTACACCTGATAACCTTTTATACATTCTAAATAGAAAATAAATCAAACTCAAATTCTTTCGACTCAAAAATATTATGAACAAGACAAATGAAAACAGAAACAAATCACAAGCCCAATTACATTCAAATCACTTATCTTATTTTATACATAATACTCAAGCATAATATGATGCAAACAATTTCAGTTGAATTTTCTTCTCCACCTTTTTTTTAACCTGCAAAGATAAGTGAATAAAGAGATCAATTGGGGGTCTTTTTGTTCAGCATTTGAATAATTCATATAGTAAAAAATATCGTAAATTTTGATTATTCAAATGATTTATTTGACATTTGTCAACCATCAAAGAATTACAAATTCTTGTTTATTTGGATTAAATTGGACTATTGTCGGATTCAATCATAACAAATTCACATTCATATTATTCAGAGTCTTGTCCACTTTTTTGACTCCAAAAATAATTTAAGTATTGTTATGTATGCTACAAATGTTATTCATGACAAGAAGACTATTTAGGAACCCCCCATTAAATTTTTATGTTGAGTTGTCATGTATCATTATAAATGATTTTAAGTGTATTTGATCAATTGAGCACACGCTAGGAAGGAATAACCATTTTCTAGCTTAATGGTGGACTCAGAATTATATCATTCAAGCTACTTGAATATTTTCAACTTTAGACTCTCATATGCCTAATAGGAGAAGCAACATGATTTTCTTACAAGATCATAGATAGATAGAGCTCTTTTAAATGGTAGATGGTTGGATTTATTTTATTGCTCTTACCAAAAAATTATGCCCTCCTTTTATTTGATTAGTCAACTCTCATTATCTATTTATTATCTTTTTCATCTTGTAATAACATATTCATTTTCATGAATCTTCATAATCGGGCCTCTTTTGATTATAGTGATCTCATTTTGTTTCAAGTAGCTAAAGCTGTGTCAAATTCACTCCATAGAAGATTGCTTTCCATCGCTCTAAATTTAGCAAATTCTATAAAGAAAAAAAAAATCTATGGTGATCTTTCTATAGAAAAGCAACCGCTAGACCCATCTCTTACAAAAATAAAAAATATTTAATAAAATCTTAGTCATGTCATTAGTGAAAGTAAATGAATTTCCCAAACTGCTTAAGGTTGTTTGATTGTTTAATCGGATTGTAACATAATCTTCACTTCATTAAAAATAATAATAATAATAAATAAATAATCAAATGATAACATAAACACAACCATAGTAAGGAAATTGTTACACCTTAGGGCACTCTTTCCCTCCCTCATTACATTATTGTTAAGGCAATCTAACGCCTCTATTTTATAAAATTAGCTCTCTTCAGCACTACTCCACACTCTTACAGTTTTCAATGCCCTCTCAGTTCTACGTTATTTGTAGCAAATGATTATTTCACTACTCCTTCCTTGACCAGGTCATCAAAAAAGCTTTCCCTAACATTGGAAAAGATAAATTTGTGGATTATAATGTTTCAATCCGTAATTTTTTTTTTTAACTACAGACATTGTGAGTATTTAATTTATCATTGTGGTCAGATTCTTTCAAACATTTAAGCTTGCAAATATGGGTTAGCAAGTGCTCATTTATTTCTCAAATTCAAAAGAAATTTAATGTCATTTGCCTTTTTAACTTCAGTTTAATATCACACTACAATACCTTTTACAAAGTGATATCAAGTTTTTACCCCATAAGATCAAACAATTTATTCCTTCACTCATTCATTCAACCCATGTAAGTTTTTTAAAAAATAATTATATTTCTAATAATATCACTTTTACTACAAAATCACTCTATGATTTCAAAACATATTGTCATCCAAAGTTTTTTTTTTAATTTATTGTGTTAACATGAACTGTGAGCTTTAAATATTGATTCCAAAATGGGTACTTGGTGCTTTTGTTGGATGGTTTGAGGTATCCATTATATCTATTCATATTTTTTTGTTATTATTAATTGGAGAGGGTTACTATTTGTTAATCTATAACCCTTTACACATTGCTTCTTCAACTTCTCCATGAGCTCTCTTTTTTACCTTATTAGGATAACTACGACAAACGACAGTTCCTAATGGGCATTTTTCATAGATGTATTACACATCCTATATATGTTGCCAACCTTTTGGTTTTTGGCACTATTGATCCACTGACTTTTAATACTGTATAGGATCGTCTAGCTTCTTTTGGGAAAAATGAGTCGATTATTTGTAGACATTAAGAATTACTTTTTGTCAAAATTGTGGGCGCCTCCAATCCTTTATGTGATATCCTTGGTATTAAATATGTTCCCCTTCCCATAATTTACCTTGGAGTTGTCATAACAAATTCTAGAACCAAGGTTAAGGATTACATCCTTCTTTTTGAAAGACTTAACAAATGGATTATTGATTGAAGACAAAGTTATTTTCATTTGCTATCAGACTGTAACTTATTAAGTCTTATATTTGCCTAATATGTCATAAAAAATTAGCATTTGTATTGTTAGATTCTCTTATGATAGTGGCCGCACAAACAAACTTCATAGTATCTCTCAAAATCATATCACTCTTCATGATCCAAAAGGAGGCATGGACATACCCTCTCTCACTATCTTGAATGCCACCTATAAGATGAAAATATTTGGAAGCATCTTAATTTGTAACTCAAATCTTCATACTAAATGATAGACCGGTTGATATGGTTCTATTTGAACTACTAAATTTTGGAAATGCATATGTTCAACACAAATGCCACTTGAATATGAATAGATATAGCTTTCAAAAAAAAATATTTTCCATGATTTTGGGTATATGGTTACACCCTAATGGAGATTTGGGGCCACTTATTAACATGCCCTTTAACTTTCTCCAAGATGATGAAATTAGGTTCATCATTTTGAAAGGAAGCCTAGGTCCTCTTGTTGTTGTTGGCCTGCTATCTAAAAATTATTATATTAATTCTTCGATTTGACTCATCTCTTATGGTTTCAATGGTCAGTGGTTTATTAAACATGTTTTAATTTTGTTGTTTAGATTGGCGAGTCTTTTATTTCATTTCCTGGGTGACTCCTCTATTGTTACATTGGTGATTAGAGCAATCTCTCTAGACACCGACCATTCCTTTTGAGTTTTACTGGTTTTGGGTCTTATTCCACAATTTGTAGAGTGTTTCATTCACTTCATAGCCTATTTGTTTATTCAGTGTATACAAGTTATTTTATAGTTTTAAATTATTGAGTTGGCTCTCATCATCCCCCAATCCCCTAGAGAAAAAAAAAAGATGTTCTTAGTCATACTTATAAAAAAATTAATATTGAACTAACTATTTAAAAAGTATAATCATAACCCATATATTGAATCTTAATGGATATGATAATATATTCCTAAACATTATTTTTATTATTAAAAATAAAAATATTCAATGCACGAACATGATAGAACAATATATGATTGAAAAGGAACCAAATGCATTAATGCACTTAGTGAATACCTCTTCTCTCCTCAAGTTCCATCAGGTTGAGAAATGGTAGCTCTTATACTGTACACTTAGGCTCCGTCGATGCATGGCTAAAAAACTTCTCCTTGGCCCATGCAATGGCCTCATCCACAGCAACCGCACCTTCATTAGTCTCTGTGGTGCCATGACTGTCAATCTCAATAACAAATGGGCTCTCAGCAACATCTCTCTCCTCCGCCTCCATCACCATCTTCTCCACCTCTCTTTCACAGCTCGGGTGGTCGGCAAAGGATTTAAATCTGGCGGCTCCCATCGTTTCAAGAAACACTGATGATATCGCTGATGAGGGTGAGCCAATGTCGCCGGAGGAGTTGAAGAAGCCACTGTTAACCGACCTCTTTAGAGGCTGAATAAAGCTTGATTCCGAATTGATGGTTTTCGGTGGGGAAAAATAGTAGAAGTTGGTGTGGGAGTGTTGTGGGTGTCTATTGGCATCTGCAACGGAGCATGACATTAAGGGAAAGCAAGGGTGGTTCTCCGGCAGCTCGACGGTGGAGCATGTTGATGGCGGGGGAGAGTTGTGCCACCTAGTTGGGATGGTGATTGGCCTGAGAGGACAAGTAGAGAAACATACAGAAGTTTTAAATGTGTATCATAGTTACGTGTTAAGGAAGATTTACATAAAAACCTCTCAATACTTATGTATTTATATATCTAACACCTAAATTTCAATTTTTTTATGTCACATTATCTATGCATGAAAGATATATTTCACTTTTTAAAAATTAAAAGAGTAGTATTTTTTATTTGATATGAAAGATTTAAATGATATAAATGTAAAAAATAAAGCTTAAAGGTTAGATATATGTAAATACATAGGAATTGGGTGATATGTATCTAAATGCCCCTTATTACAAATTCCATTGAATTTTTTTTTTAATTTTTTTTTTAATTTTGCCATTATTAATTAATTCATCACTTGAAAGAGTTAGGGATGAAAATTTGATGCATAACTTTCATATGCAAATAAATTATTTCGAGTTTAAGAAACCAGATTTTCTATAAAATGCTATGATTTTAGCGCATTCTATAAAATAAAAAAATTGAGAAAAATAGTGCAAAATAGTTCTATTTCATGAGAGAATATTAACCTGATTTATCCTGATGTATCCAGATTTCATGTACAATGAGATCGTGCATGTACAATAATCTATACAAGGACTACATCCTTGTTATACATAAATTCATTTTTTCTTATATTAGGCCTTTACAAAAAAAAAATTATTGCTTCTAGGTTGGGTCTAATCAATAAAGGCCCACATGTATTGATGTGGTTGTCAACATGATTGCACCTTAGGCGATTGCATTTAATAAAGTTAGGCTTCATAAGTTTAATCTTTTATACTTTGGCATGCACGAAAAGGGACATCAGCTATAGTATGTTGATAGTTAAAACTTATAGGAAATCCCAATGATGGTGATGGTATTAAATTTGTAAATTTAATTTTCGATGTGTAAATTTAAATTGCCTTGACCACTTCAAGAGCAAAGAATTTCTTTTCATGAAATTTTGATGCAATTCTGATGTTGTCATTGTATAAATCCATAGGTTAAATTAATTTAGGATCCGTTTGGGGCAGTTTATAATTGCGGGAGAAATTTTTAAAATGTTGTGGTACCGTTTGGATCAGGCGTTTTGTCCGTTTATTCCAAAACGCGGTTCCATTTTTATGCTAAACGCAGGCCGCGGGTCGACCCCAGCAGTCGACTTGCAGGTCACATTTCAGGATAAGCTGCAGTCGACTTGCGGGTCACATTTCAGGATAAGTTGTTTATCTTGAAACGCACAAACTGTCCCAAACAAACACTTAAACTAAGGTAAATAATCACTGTCACCTGAGTTTAGAAGCAAAAGTGGAGAAGAGGGCATCGTCGCCCGGACATTGCCTTGCAGGACTCAACTCCGAGGGCTTCAATTTCTCCATCGATTGCGATTTCGACTTCCGATTTCCACCGTCCGATCCAAATATATCATCATAAAACCCTAAATTCGTCCCCACGCTCCCTTCCGCAGCGGGAGGAATCTGAAACCCCGGCAACCTCCTCTGTCGGCCTGTATCACGTATTCCCCTCTCCGATGACCGGAATATCTCGTCGTACATCGATTCTGGCCTCCGCGCTTCCTCCAGGGAGAGCTCGCCGGAGAATCGTCGGAGGAGAACGGTCCGCGGAGGTCCCCCGAAGACATCGCGGAAGTCGTTGGGGTCCAGCCCGTCGGCGGGAGCCCGTGGGTTCCGGCGAGAATCTTCGGTGGATCGCCGACGTGGGAGTATCAGTCCCATCGGAATGTTCCATGATTCGTCCATTAATGGCGTTTGGAAGTTTGGTCGTTGAGGCACGGTGATTTATATATATATATATATCTTTTTTTACAGCGAAAAAAGCTCAAGTAGGATTTTCTAAATTCGTGAAATTCTGTGAACTCGCAATAGAGATATAGCAAGTAAGCAATAATGAAGTAAATTCCTTTAATTTGTCTCACAGTCGAATTTGATAAATCTAGATAACGGGAGAAAGAGACAATGGGAGAGAGTTGAATTTCGTTTTCTCTTTATTTGGTCTTTGGTTGGATTTAGGTTAAATTTATGAGTAATTCCTGTTAAAAGTGTTTGGTGGCACACTTTTATGATTAAAACCTGAGAACTCAGGACACCCTCGACTATCATAAAATTTGCGTACGTCAAACGTACGCAGAAATGGGTACATAATAGGGTATACGGGGGTTATATGAAGATTACAAGGGGGTTATAACCCCATTGTACCTCCCATGTAACTCCGGTGTAACCCCGCTGTAACCTTGTAATCCCAATGGATAAAATAAAAGTGCGGGTTACAGCGGGGTTACACGGGAGGTATAACGGGGTTATAACCCCTTTGTAATCCTCATATAACCCCCGTGTACCCTATTATGTACTCATCTTTGTGTACCCCTTGACATACGCAAAATTTTTCCCATATTGCGAGTGTGTAATATGCATTCACACACGCTTGCGTGTGATATATACATACATACATACATACCTACTAGATCGATGATTTTTGAGTATGGGACATTCCTTTCAGAATGTTGAATCCATATATGCCCAATCATACCCAGCAGATAGAGCTTGGTGACTGAGAGAGAGACAGAGGAAGAGAGGGGGAGGGGAAGATTTGTTTCATTGTGTCTAATAGTGTTATCAGAACTCTTCAACCTATATTATTTCCTTGAATCCTTGGGTTACAAAAGAGGGGAACAAAAAACTCCTAATACATGAAAGGATCCTCGTATTTATAGAGAATAAAAGATAATGGTAGAATTACATAATTACCATCGCTTTAAGGAAAGCAGCACGTAGTGTTATAAACAAGTCGAGCATGAACGAGAACACTTTGTTGGTGTTTAACTCATTAAAAAACACCACTATTCGTGTTTGACTCGTTTATATATTGAGCTCAAAAAATATGTTTGTATTCGACTCATTTGTTTAGTGAGTCAAACACAAGTTGTTCGCGAACAACGAGTTGTTTTAATAACCCTTGTCACGCAGCCATAGGATGTTAGTAGTAACGGTGAAATTTAAATCTTATTATTTATACTAAAATATTCATTTAAATATAACTTAACATATATTTATCCTATTTTTAAATTAATAATTTAAAAAATATTTTAATAACCCTAGTCACGCAGTCATAAGATATTAGGGTTAAGGGTGAAATTTAAATCTTATTATTTATATTGAAATATTCATTTCAATATAATTTAATATATATTTATTCTAATTTTTAACTTCATAATTTAAATTGATTATAAATATGTAGCCTTGCAATCAATTGGATTATTTAAAAATAATACTCATAAATTAGATATATATATATATATATATATATATATATATATATATATATAATGTGTGTGTGTATAGTTTAATTATTTCGAACTAAAACGAGTTGAACATGGACAAACAAAATTTTATTTGTGTTTTGTTCGTTTATATATCGAGCGCAAAAAAAATTGCTCTTGTTCGGCTTATTTGTTTAACAAATGAATCGAACACGAGCTGCTTAACAAGTCGGAAACGAGCTATTAGCAAACAATGAGCCATTTTGATAGCCCTAGCAACAAAGGGCATTCTAGTCCGCTTATTTGGATCGATGGATTGCATCGAGATACATGCAGATCATTTTGAGGTGCACATATTAATTTCGACAATTTTCGTGCTCTGTGATAGCGACAAATGTGATAAGGACAAAGAAATTTGTAAAATAAAAAACAAGATCACATGAATTAATGATTATACTCCTTGGTTAGATGCACTTTGTGCTCCGTTCCGGTAGCTTCTTGGGCTATATTGTCAGCTCCAAAGCATTTTCTTTTGAACTGACTCTTTGATTTGTGTTTGGACCTTGGCAGCGCAATATCCACTATTAATCTATTAGTCATTGAATGAACCTCTGAGATAATTGCCTCTTACTCCTTGCAGAACTTGTCGCTTCCTAGTAGGGGATCATCTTCGGGGATAAGCACAATTCATGTGTGTAAATAAAGGGGTCGACCGAATCTTGTGTCTCCATTGATCGCTTTTATTTGGTTAGATGACTCAGGGGGTCAGCCGAACAATCTTGGCATCTTAGTCGACCCCTTTTATATAATTGGGGGGCTTATGCCACGACCGGAATATATCTGGGGCGTTGAAGCTAGGTTATAGCTCTTCACTTGCTCAGGTTCTGGTCGCTTGATAGGACCTTTGTCTTAGGTTTGGTTTCGTCTCTATAGGAGGAGGCCACCTAGACTTTTCACTACCGGACATGGATATCATTGTATCATTCGCGGAGCTTGTCACTACCGGACATGGAACCACCTCTGGATTTTTGTCCAATCCAAGCTAAGGGACTTGAACTAGTAGTGAGGAAAGTTCTCTGGTTGATCCTTATTACCGATTAGACATTTATGGAATCGTTAACGGTCTTTTTTTTTGCATTCAACTGAGTAGTCTTTCTTGGTATTATTGTTGATTTTGTTGTCGAGGTTCGTGTTCCCCAAATGCTAGCTTAAACCGGGTTAGTTGGAGAAAACAAAATTCAAAAAAAAAAAAACACTGTCTTAAATTCCTACATGCAATTAGTAGTTATTAAATATATTTTAAATGTTGAATGTAAGAAAGTTTTTTAACTGTAATCCCATTAGCTTTAACGGGTCATCAGAAGAAATTTTTAGCTACAAAAACAGACCAAAATAAAAAACCCCTCCTTGACGAATTGAGTAGTATGTACAGAGGAGTGAAGTTGCTCGCCAGGGTGGTCGGCTTGAGACATATCGATGAATTGAGTGGCATGTATTTAAATCTTCTATTTTTTGAGGTGGCCAACCGGTGAGATGGTCGGTCGGTGGGGTTTTCTGGGGAGAGAGGCCTGACCGATAGAGGTAGAAGCAGCTGATCGGTGAGGATATATGAGGAGAAAGGGTTGTCGATACAGGGAAAAGCAATCGATCAGTTGATGATTTTTGTGAGTGAGATGGTTGCTCAGTAGAGGGAGAAACGACCAATCGGTAAGGATTTCTGTGCGCAAGAAGACTGGTTGGTAGAAGCTGGTCGACCGGTTGGATGGACGATAGCTAACATGACGAAAGGTACGTTTTTCGCATGACAGAAGTGAAGAGGCTATGAAATCCATGAGGCAGAAGTGGCGGCGCCTTGAAATATGCAAGAAAGGAGTGGCGGCGGTGTAAAATAAGCAAGACAGGAATGACAGTGCAGTGAAATCCACGCGAAAAAGGGAGCAGCGATGCTGTGAGAGCAGTAGACCGGTGATTTTTCCGTGACAACAATGGTTGGGCAGGAGATTTCCGTGCAATTTTTGCAGTAGCAATGGCCGGTTGTGAGATGACAGGTGTGGGTGATTTTTACTGTAGAAACGTGGGAAGTTTCTAGATATGATTCATGTAGATCTACCAGGAAAGAGATGAAGTTTTGTGGAAATCGCCGATGGCTAGAAAAAAAATTTAGTAAATCCTATGATATGTCATTTCCCCTTGTGGGCTCTTTGTTAGAAGAGTTTCTCTATAGAATTCCTCATCGGTGTTGCTCATTTTCTTGTTGATGGCACAAACCATGCTTGTCGCGCCTTTCAGGATTTGAATCAAGAACTGTGCGATCATGCCCAAGGGATAGAGCCTAACAATCAAGGAAGAGAAAGAGGAAGAGAGAGAGAGAGAGGAAGCCTTGCCCCATCGGGATAAATGAGGTGTTCTCGGGACTCTTAAACCCATCTTAAAGCCCCTAATACATGAAAATGCCCTCCTCTTCGTAGAATATAGAAGAAGAAATGTAAAATTACATAATTACCCTCTCATTAAGGAGAGTAGGGGGAGTATTCTAGTCCGTTCATCTGGACAATTAGATTACCTCGAGATTCATGCAGATCAACTTTGAGCGTATAGGTCGAGCCACCATCTCATCCACACATTTTTTTTCTTATGCTACCAAGTGCAAATCATGACTCCTCAGCATCACGAGACACCTACCAAACTAATGATAATCAATTATCTAGTTTTTTTTCTTTATTATTTAAAATAAATAATAAATAAAATCTTAATCCTCCTAACTGTGATCCTCAGGATTTTTGGGTGATTATTGCTAGTTGACACGAGAAACATGGCGTGCCCAGCACTAATTCATCATTATGATATGAATATATATATATATATATATATATATATATATATATATATATANATATATATATATATATATATATATATATATATATATATATATATATACTTTATTATATAATATTCATTTTAAAGATAAATAATGATATATTCATGCTCTTTTCAAATTTTAAAAAAAATTGTTTTATAAGTTTGAAAAAAGCCTACATTTTCTTAGCGGCATTTACATCCATGCCACGTAATATCTATGAATTTTTTATCAAATATCTACAATTTTTAGTTTTTATAATTATAACACTCACTTATTAATTTTTTTTAAGAAATACAGTTTTTTACATTGTTATAAATGTAAAAATTAAATTTTAATTAGTCATGTAAATACATAAAAGTTATGTGATATGTATGTAAATATATATTTTTTTTTTCATGCTATCATCAGTTATCATCATTAAGTATTTAGACATAACAGCCCACCTTCTAATTGCTTGAAAAGTAAAAAAATGTAAAATAAAATTTACATAGAGTTAAAAAGCAAATAATTTACTCAAAAACATTCTCTAAGGAGCATTAGTGCAACAAAACATCCGATTTCACTCGAGAGATTATTCCATGCGGACACCGCATACAGAGATTCATGTGGCGTCGGATCTCCCCCATTGATCAAAAGTGGGGCCCACCAAAATACATTTTTGCGGTGATGGACGGTGGAGATCGGACACCGCATGCATCCATATGGAATGATTTTTCATTTCATTGACAGAAGAAGATACAAAATGGCTTAAAATGGGCACAATTTGCAAATCTGAATTAATATATGTTAATAACTGTAAAAGACCACTGGGCTTTGCAATAATTCTGTTAGGGGGGACCAAAAAGTAAAAAAAAGGAAAAAAAAACATCATATGGCTGCAGAAGTGAGAGGCATGTGGACATAAAGGAATGCCTGCTCCCAAGCAGACAAAGCATAATGGTGGCCTATGTTTGATTGCTCTTTTATTGATATTTTTTAAGAAAATTTGCTGCAATTTCTTATTTGCAAAAAAGTCCATTCTAGTTTATAACATGACTAGCTATGTTGCAAATTCATAAAATTCATGCATGTTTGTGCAAAAAAAAAGGAAACAAATAGTTAGTGGGATAGTTTGCTTCCTCATTATGTTTGCAAAATAAATAATAAATGATTGT
The DNA here is from genome assembly GCA_003013225.1 of Phalaenopsis aphrodite. Lineage (NCBI taxonomy): Eukaryota > Viridiplantae > Streptophyta > Magnoliopsida > Asparagales > Orchidaceae > Phalaenopsis > Phalaenopsis aphrodite. The sequence goes on along the minus strand of NEWO01000023.1, from coordinate 1,810,244 downwards.
TATGTTTCATGGCTAGCATAATAGTTATTTCTAATAGGTTTTACTATATAGGGTCATTAACATTTATACCACACAATTCTTATATATTTACACATCTAACTTCCCAAACATTCATATTTACATGCACACTACTCTAATCACCAACGTCACAGCAAAAGTATCAGCATTATTATCTTTTTGACACCAAAACATTGCAAGTGTAAATATCAAACTTTGTGAGCTAGATATGTAAATACATAGGAATTGTGTGGCATGTAAATAAATTTTCATTTTTTAAATAGTCATAAAGTAACATAATAAAATCTAAACATTGAAGTGCATGTGATATTGTTCAAGGTTGTCTTTATAAAATCATATGATAGTAACCATACATGGCCATTCAATTCATATTGGATAACTATTATGGATATGTAATGGCATATTGTATCTATATTATGCATGATATTGGAAACCATTGAAAAAAATATTTATGAAATTATAATGAGGAGAATAATATGGAGAGAGACTTTATTTTTTTTTTCTCCTTGTCTTTTTTTTGTTGATGGTTTTCAATAATGTAGTTTCTTTGTGGATGATCTTTCTTCATCGGCCATCGGTATTGACAAGCATTAGAAAGCAAACAACTCGATCATTCTTCTGATATGAAGGGTCGTTTGGACAGAACGTTAGTAATGTAAACATTGAAATATCTTCAGTTTTAAATAATGTTTCAATTATTTGCATGAAATTGTCATTATAATTAAGATAATGAAGATAAGTAAGCCAAGTAAAATATTTCTCATAATCGATCTCTCGAAGTGCATATCAACCATTGTAATTTATCAAGGGTCAAATTCACATGATAGCACCCGAAACTTTCATATTTA
>NEWO01000023.1:1790023-1808558 GCA_003013225.1 Phalaenopsis aphrodite | reverse complement strand
CAACTCTCTTTCTCTCTCTATCTCCTTCAATTATTTGCACTTTTTTTTTCTTTTTAATTGCAGCACAACCCTTGAAAACTTCTTGATTTAACAAATGGATGGATAAAACAAAATGTTTAATAAATAAATGGATATTTCCAGTAGGCATGGCTCCATGAATTTTCTACATCAATTTTACCTCATGCCCATTATTCATATGATACTTTTTTTTTTATTTATCAAAATAAAACAAGATTAGATTTTGTGAGAACCATGGTTAACCATCAGAAATGACTTTACCAACGGCTTTTAAATAATCTCTGACGGTAGTAGGCCATCAGAAATAAGCTAAATTTTTGTATCGGACATGATGTCCATCAAGAATAGTACCAAACTAAACATGAGACTTTGATTGGCCACCATTACTATTGGTATTATTGTTATTAAGATGACTATATTTTAGACTAAAGTTGAATTTCCACAAATGATGCTAAGGAATGGAATAGTGAGTATGCAGTCACCAATTATGAGAGAAATTTGTATTATCCGAGGTTAATAGATTGAGAAGATGATAATAAAATATGATTGGGATATTTTATGTAGAGGGTTTATGAATGACATAATAAATAATACAAAAATTCATAAAACAAGGAGAAAAGTTGTTTGAATTTGTAGATCTATCATTATAAGAATTTAACCTATTTCCGATTGCTTAATAGAGAATATTTAAAATTTGATAAAATCATTTCCATCGATTTAACTATGGTTTATTTGACGTAGTAAAATCACTTGTAGGTAATTCATTTACCTACGAAATTACTGACAATTTTTTTAACCGCTAGTTAACTGAAGAACCTTAACCATCGTTGTTGGTTCAAATCTATAGTTTTGTTACACCTTTGGTGTCCTTCGATACTATAAGTGACGCCCTTAGCCGTCGGAAAAGTGTAGCACTTCCATCGCAAAAGTGTCGCACCATCGTTGGTTGACCGTCGAAAATTACGGATGGCTTTAGCCGCCGGAAAAGTGCAACAACTTAGAATGGCGTTGCTTATTTGATAGTTCGTCGAATGACCGTCGTAACTCATCCAAACAATTGTAAAGCCATCGAAAAACTGTAGCAAAAGAAGTTACATAAATAAATCTCCTTCAACACTACACTTTACACATCAGTAATCGTAAGACTATAATTTCCATACAACACAATGTACAAATCGAAGCAGTTATTGAACTAATATCACATTAGAAATTAACACAAAAATCATAGACATAAATAAAAGGCAAACGATGGCATTAAAGCAACTGAAATGAACAATTGTCCATACAGAATATTATTCATTTGAATAACTTGTTTTACATGAACAAAATCATCCTCCTCCGTCCTTTCATCATCATCATCCTCGTCATCAACATCCTGAGCTAGCCGCTTTGATCCAACCGTGCATAACACACTATCTCATCGAACTCTATCTTCATCTTCAACTCCATCTCCGAGCTTATTTGGGCTAGTTGGGTGGAGACCAGAGCAACAACCTACCTACGAGACTCCTCATGTGCAGCAAAAGTCAATGCACCAGATGTGCAAGGGGAATAACATCATTGGTCGTCGCCTGGGAACCAAACCCGTAGACCTTGTCCTTCGTCTTGCAACCAATAGCCTCCCTCCACAAGTTGTAATCAGAAGCATAATGACCTGTGGTCGGACCACCACCCGACTATTGGGATAGACTCTTCTTCAGATTCTAAAAGTTCCACAAAAAATGTGATTAGGGAAAGTTAGTGATTAAATAAGCTTAGATGGATATTTAAATTGTATAATAATTAATCTTGTGATTACCTGCGTCGTCTGGGATCTGCTGTCCATCTAGGACTGGTTTCACTGTCGCCTATGAGTACACTCGTGTAACTCCGCAACGGATGGTTCTCTTCCTTTCTGTGGAGTTGTCAAAGTAATGAAACAATTAACATATATAATGTAAAATAAGATTTAATGTAGAAAATAAGTCTTACTAGTCTCCTCTTATACTCTATATGTGAGAGCCCCCCACCAGTCTGCTTCGAGACTCACATGTCTCTACAGTCAAAGCAGCGATTCTACTTGGCCTGCTCTCACTTCTTCTAGTAAGCGGGAGAATCCCAGGTCCTAAGCAGGGCTACGAACACATCTTCGTCGAGCCACAGGAAGCACATACACATCTTCTGTTATCGCCGAACTGGTCACGAAGACGATCGCTTGTCTTGTGCTCAAAGCTCCTTTGAATGTGTCTTCTTCTTAGAGAGTCAGGACCATTATTTTTGTAAATTGAATTAAACAAAAATTCGATTGATAAACATGAATACATAACTGAAGGTTATTGTCTTCAATGTATACTACAAACTCCTTAAACCAAATGCAACGAATGTTAAACAATCTGATATCGAGTCGAGCTGGGGTTAGCTCGAAAGAAAATTGATCCAAAATTTTACCTCGTAGCTCAACACATTTATTTCAATCCGAGCTTGTAGTGTGAGTCAAAATTAAATCAATTTTCGAGCCAATATCATTGGTCGAGCTAAATTCACAGCCCTACCCTATGTACCACCTAATTTCTATGTAAAGCCAAAAATTCCACCAATTGAATTTATAGGCAATCTAGCAACGAATTTAAACTAGCATTTAACTTGGATTTAGGCTAAAACCCTGCAGACGGTCATTTTGGGCAAAATATAATCCCGAATTTCATAAATCCTGATTTCACGGATTTGACCCGTAAGTCCCAAATTTTGTATATGAACCGATGGATTTACGAGTTTTAACTTCACCCACTGCTCAAAAGCGAATTTACGAGTTTTAATAAATCTAGAAAAATGACAATTTGATTTTGTGACGAGTTTAGACCGTCACTTCATAAAATGCAATGAACCAACAGAAATAAACCGTCGGCAATGACAAGAATAAGTCGAAAGCGCTTTAGCTACAGATTGAAAAATCAGAAAACCATAAAAAATTATTCTTGTATTAAACCGTCACAAAGCTATCACAATTTAAGTCGATATTTCCTACAGGACTAGAGCAGTCGGTTATTCCGTCAATTATTATTATTTTTCCCCTAGTGTATGAGCACTACAAAAAAATGATTAGAAATTTTATACTAATACAAAGAACAAAACATAAGAATAAACATAAAAGTAGTAACGCATGGGTACATCTAGTAGGTGTGTCCTCTTGACTGAAACTTTCAAATGTAAAAATTGGAGGGTTGGCACAATGTTTGGCAGGAGGTTTGAAGCAAGATATAGCACGTGTTGAGTTTCACAAATGGGCAGTGATACATGATTGATTATGCTGTTAACTTAATGAACTATGATGACATTGGTCTTATGCTAGAATGAATATGCTTTGGTGTGTGGTACATTTATTGGACTATGAATATGTTGAAATTGAACTACAATTAATCAAATCATAAATTGCACTAAAAAGTCCAATAATGCAAAGCAAGGTCAATCATTAGCCACTAAAGTTAAAACACATTATAAGATGTCATCCTAGCCTAATCATACAAAGCATATCATAGGCTCCATTACCTGAAGTGTAAACTTAGAATTTGACATGGCACTCATGTAAGGTCAGCACATAAATTATGCAAACATATACAAAATGCTATTTTTAATTACCAATAGACATATATCTAGGCCATTCTGAGCTTTAAATATTAATAACAAATTAAAGGTATTAGGAGTCGAGTCTTTTTCATATTTTAAAAGCTATTTTATAGCCACAAATTTTCATAATTGTCCCAAAATTACTTGTAACAAAGTATACTCTTAATATAGTTTGAAATTATAAGCATATAAAAGCAATGTAATATTTTATATTTGAATGCTTCCAAAGATTACTAAATTTTGAACTACAATATAATTTTTAATAAATGTAATAATGCCCTAATATATAATAGTAAATTAGAGATGATTATTAATTATTTTATTTTATATAGATTTTTTTTATCTACCTAAGCATTAGTATAGCAAGCAAAATGACACAAAAAATATTATATCATATCGAAAATATAAGTATTTTAAATTTTACAAGGTGAAATAAACATTTTCATATGTAGGTAAAGTCGTAAAGTACAATAAATGTAAACATTAAAATTTATGTATTTGATAAATTTTTCAATGAAAGTTCTGAAAATAAGATCGAACTTATTGATTTTAATATTGTTAATAATAATAAAATGTTTCATTCTTTTTTGTCGCATTAGTAAACAAAAAAGTTGATGATGCTTTAAAAAACCAATGATGGAAAGTTTGTATAGTCTAATGATATCGCAATTGAAGTGTGGAAATATTTAGGAGATTTAGGAATTATTTGACTTACTAAACCCTTTAATATTATTTTAAAAATTAAAGAGATATCCAAGGAGTGGAGAAAGAGTATGTTGGTCCCCATTTTTAAAAATAAAAGGGATGCAAAAGATTGTGCAAATTATAGAAGAATTAAGTTGATCTGTCATACTTTAAAAATATGGGAGAGGTTGTTTGAACATAGGTTAAGACATATTACAATGATTTCTCATAATCATTTTGGTTTTATGTCGAGCAGGTTTAATATGGACGCTATACATTTATTCAGAGGCTTGATGGAAAAGTTCAGAGAGAGTAAGGTGGATATACATATGATTTTTATTGATTTAAAAAAAACTTGAGATAAGATTCCGAATAAAATCCTTTGAAGAGTTCTAGAGAAGAAAGATGTTGATATGACATATATTCAAGTTATTAAAGATATGTATACTAGAATTGTTACTTGTGTTCGAACAAAAGGAAGATTGACCAAATTTTTTCCTATTTTAGTTGGATTACATCAGGGATCAGGTTTAAGCCCATATATTTTTGCTTTAGGGCCAGTTTGGGGCAGCTTATAAGTGTGAGCAGCGTTTTGAAAACGCCGTCACACTGTTTGGTTCTCACTTATTGAGGGATTATTGGAAAATGCGTTTTGGAAATTGTAAAAGACGCGGACCACGGGCTGACCCCCGCGGTCCGTGTTTTGCGATTCTGATTTACGCATTACCCCTCGATCCCGCTCCCGTGACCTTGCCTTTTTCCTTCGCCTCTCCCGTGACCCTAGCGCTTCACCTCTCGCTCCTGTAACCTCCATTCAAAGCCGGATCCAGTAGAGTTTCGCCTCTCGCTCCCGTCACAAAGCCGTTCGACGCCGGATCCAGCAGGGCTTCGCTGCTCGCTCCCGTAACCTTGTCATTCGACGCCGGATCCAACAATGCTTCGCCTCTCGCTCCCGTGGCAGCTGCTCGACGCCAGATTCAGCAGCGGAAAATCCATTGCCGGAGTCTAGCAGCGGGGAACCATCTACGGATCCAGTTCTTTCTCGAAGTGGTTCTTCGGGCTTCACTCCTTCTCCCCCTTCTTCGGTTTTTTTGTAGCCTTCTTCAGTTTTCCTCGCTACAGGTATATCTTCTTCGTTTTCTTTGCCATTTCACTTTTACAACGACTTTATTTATTTTAACTGATTTGGAAAGAATTGATCTGGAAAGAATTGCAGTGGTTACTACATTTTTCATGAGAATTATAGATTTGTATGCGGTTTTCCTCGAATTTATTCTTAAGTCATCCAAGATATTTTGATCCATAACAGCAAATAGATCCCTCTAGATATTGTCTAAAATTTGGCTTCAATGCTAGATCTAGTGATTACAGATTGTTTCGTTCTTCTCCAGTGATTATAGAGATATGTTGTTTCAATTCTTATTTTAGCTGTTAGGATGGGTATCTTTTGTCGGTCTTATTGTTCTATTTTTCTTATTTTGACTGTTAGGTATCTTTTGTCGGTTTGATTGCTTCTTGCCTGTTGGAATTGTCATGTGCTAGTTGCATTCCCCTTTGGCTTCTCTCTATGAAGTCGGTTTGATTACAAATTCTTGATTTGTATGAAATTTTTTTAACTATGATGAATTCTAGAGATGCAAAATCATTAAACCAAGCTTAGGGAATACATTTTTCTATCTTCATAATGGAATCATCAAGATCTATTTTAGGTATGTTTTGATCTCTTTTTCTCTCTTCTCCTTCTTCATTGTTGATGGTTTTTGTGAAACCCAGTGAGATCTTTTTGCAATTGATTTGTTTCTATTGGATGGTGGCAGCTTTTAAAGTATTTTCATTGTTGGAATTTTGAATATACAAGTTACTTCTAAAGAGTTTTTGTTTATTGTTGGATGGTGAAATGTTCGAAGCTTTTAAGGTATGTTGATTATTGTGAGATGGCACAATCATCATCAGTTACTTTTAAAAAGGTGCAAGTGCTAAGTATTACTCTTATAGCTTACAACATTTATACTTCTATGGAGAATGATATATCTTGTTTTTAGTTGTGATCTTATCATTTATTTATTTTATCTTTCTAACATCTGCTTACTATTTCATCCACTCTTCAAGCTTATAGTATCCAAGTTTTTGAAGAATTGAGTTCTAAGATTGATTCCTTGGCGAAGGTATAAAAAAAAAATTAATTCACATTTAAATTAGTTTCACTAATAATTTTTACTTTTTTAAATCTCAGATAAATACTAGAGCTTTTAACAAGTTTGTTGTTGATAATTTTGGATGAAAGGAAATATTTACAACAAAAAATATTCTTAGATACAAATTATTTTTCCTAAATAAAGTAGATAAAAAATTGTAACACAATTTTATTTATTAATTATTTGAGGTGACTTGAAAAATCAATTTATCAGGTGTAAATTTTGAAAATTGTATTTAAAATTGTAGTCGTAAAATATAAGTTATAAGAATTTATTATTTTCCATACTCTAATTTGATTTTATATCCTTATTTTGTTTAAATTTAAATTAAATTTAATTTTTTTACAAACTAGAGCTAAAAATAAACCGAGAAAGCCTTGTAAGCTATCTCAGGTCAAAACAAATTGAACATTAACATATTATTCATTCACAATTTCAAACAAACTTAAAATCATATGAGCTAAACAACAACATGCAATAAGCTCGCCCAAATTTGGCTCATTTACGCCCCTACAAGTAGTTCAAAAACTTGTGACTTATACTCGATTCATTGAGAAATCAATAAAAATTTTAATTCACTAACTTTTTCTTTTGTTCTTGAAATAATTTCACCTTATAAAACTAGCATTATGGTAACAACTTGTGCCACTAGATGCTCTCCAAACTCCTCTAAAACTTTATCAAGATTCCAAAAATAACTCTAATTCATTTATCTAATTTAATGCTTCAACATACTTGAAAAAAAAATAATACATTTCAAATTTACATTTCAGGGCATTCCCCAATTTCTTTTCAATATAGTTGTTCGGGATATAAATTTGATTACAACATTACTTTCTAGGAGATCAAACCTTACCCCCTTGTTTTTAATGTTTATTACTTTTATTCATATAATAGTGGAGCACCTTGGATGACCAAAGAACTTTGTTGCAACAATTGCTTCCACAATTTGGTATGTTGAGTTTTTTTTTTTTTTAATTCTCTCTAGTTTTTTACTGATCAACGTTTTTTATAATAATTGCAGGACAATGAGCTCGAGATATTCAGAGAAGTCAGGGCAAATGATGTATCGATGTGGGCTACCGTCATTGTTATTCACATCACAACAGACACATAGTTACGGACGACAATTCTATAGGTGCCCGCGGTGGGGACAAGAACCGGACGAATGCAAATTCTTCAAGTTGGCCGACAGTGAAATTATTTCTACGTGATCCCAATTGGACACAACTGCTAGGAGTTCAATAGTACCACAACAGGAGAACGCCGCATGTGGTTCAAGTTCTTTCGTTTCTACGATATCGCAGTCGGACAGGTTTACTCAGGTCTCTTGAGTGTCAGATGCAGGTGGCATGGGCCATGATATGCTGCTACATTATAAAGTTAACATTATCATATTTTTACTTATCATTTTAACATGTTATTTTTTCCTTTTTATAGGCTCTTATTATACTTTGTAGTAGTATGTGCATGTGCATTTGACTTTTGTATGTGTAATATATTCGTTTGATGTGATCGGATATGTTTTAGTTATATAAATATAAATCAACTCTTTGGTATTTTCTTGTCTGAACAATGATCTTTAATCTTGTTGAGAAAAGAATAGATTCTGTCGCACAGATTATTCATTTAATTAATTTTTTTTTCCAAATAAGTTGTTTACAAAACCACTAACCAAACAACTAAACTGTTTAGTCAGAACAGGGGCAGAATGATCAATTTTTCAGAATCAGTTGTTTTCCATAAGCGTCAACCAAACAGTCAGACAACTTATCCAGATCAGCTGCTCATCAACAGATTATCAGGATAAGCTGCTTATCAGCAGAAGCTGGATAAGCTGCAGCTGCCCCAAACAGGCCCTTAGTTATATCGGGTCTATTGTTCAAAGTGATGGTGATATAGATAGAGATGTTATTAGTAGAATTCAAGTTGGTAGCTTGAAGTGGAGGAATACTTCGGTCATATTGTGTGATAGAAAAGTACCGCTTGGACTGAAAGAAAAAAATTTATAAGATGATGGTGAGACCTACAATTCTCTATGACACAGAATGTTCGCCTTTAAAAGAGGAGAATAAAATTAAGTTAGGTGTTTCCGAGAAGAGAATGCTTAGGTGGATGAGTGGCTATACACTTGAGTCAAAATGCACAATGAATATATCAGTGATAGGGTTTGTGTGGTTCCTGTGGCGAACAAAATTAGAGAGTGTCATCTTAAATGGTTTGGTCACACTAAATGTGAACCATTTGATGATCTGATTATAAGAGTAGATGTTTTAGATTCGACTTATGTTAAGAAATGCAGAGGTAGATCAAAAAAAACTCGGGCATATTGTATAAAAAATAATCTTAATTTATTAGATTTAAATGAAAAAATGACACTCAATAGTATGCAATGGAGAAAAAGGTTTCATGTAGCCAACACCGCAGTGGGATAAACGCTTTTCTTTGTTGTTATTGTTGGCTTATAAATACATATTTATTGGGTGGCATGCAAGTAGTTCTTTCAAATTTTTTCTTTGTTGTCAATTTTTATCTTGGCTCCTTTTGATTGAAAGATGTAGAGACGGGTCACTTTCAACAAAGTTCAATATGGGCCCAAATGAAGACGAAAGAAAGAGAATTCATATCACCCCGACAAAGAAGTCCCATCCTACTTGGCCTAATTTTCAACCTAACCGATAATGGTGAGCGGAAGAAAGGATCTCACCGCATTTTATTAATAAGGTTTAACTAATAAATTCCTTCAAGTTTAAAATACATTAATAGCAATTTTGAGTTTATTACGTTATGATTAGCACCGTTCTCATTCATTTAATATATACAATTGTTAAATAAAAGACATTAAAGAAGCGCTTTTAATACAACCATTAGCAAGAAAACAAGAAAAATAATTACATAAATATTCTCTTACCAAACACAAATATTCTAGAAAAATTTACATACATATCACACAACTCTTAAGCATTTATATATCTAACACTTAAATTTTGATATTTATATTTATAACACCTAGTTAAAACGTCTACCTAAAAACTGTTTAATTCAATTAACATAAAGGCCTTAAAATTTCTTCCACTAAACCATTTCATGCAATTTTCCAATATGAAGGCGGAGCACAATTTAATAATTTTATTTCACTTTAATGCCAATGAAATTTTTATCCCCTTAAGGCACTAATTCCAACCCTACATATACACCTAAGTTATCTTAATTATATCATTATCGATTACTAAGTCTCCTATTTAATATACATTGGTGAATTTACATACATACCACATAATTTCTATATATTTACACACCTAACGTACAAATTTTAATTGTTTACATTTTTACTACTCAAAAAATTCATATCACATTAAAAGTACAACTTTTTCTAAATTTAAATAGTAAACTGCACCTTTTGTTAATAGATAAAGTACCACCCAATTCCCATATATTAACATATCAACCACCAAAAACATCAATTTTTACGTACAAACCACCGAATTCCTATGTTTTCTGCATAGAATAGTAATTTGTAGCTAAAAATTAAAGTTAAATGATTGATATGTTAATACATAAAAATTGTGTGGTAGGAATGTAAATCTCCCAATACAAAAATCAAACGTAAATTTCAGATATGAAAAATCATAAATTGAGTGGTATAAAACATCTAAACTTCAATTTGTACAGATATGTCTTCTTATGAATGAAAAGATGCACTTTACTTTTTTTTTATAAGCTAAAATAGCCATATTTTTTTATGATACTAATGATTTGAGTGATATAAATATAAAAAATAAAATTTAGGTGTTAGATATGTAAATTCATAGGAATTGGGTGGTATGTAAGTAATTGCCCCTATAACATAAATTCTTCCCAATATAGAATCGAGACTTTTTCTGACGCCAGCGCCCACGTAGTTCCAACGGTCATAATCAAAGAATGCATGATACCAGTCTTCATAGTTGATTAAGCCCATTTCAGCCATTAAAAAATTTCAAAAAAACAGAGAAAAGTACTAAAACTTGTCCCCATACCTTAAAATTCTTCAGAGACTTCCACAGTTTCAAACCTTCCATGAATCCAACCGCACGTGTTGATTGCTTCCGGTCCTCAGCGCTGCCAAATATGACCAGAAAGATTAGCACAGCTGCCTTATAAGATTCTGCACTTCATCTTCTTTACGAAAGAAAACTTTTTTTTTTTTTGTTTGTTGTCATTATTGGAAGAAAAGAAAGGAAAAGGGTGTAAGATCATGCCTTGCTTTGTGCCTTTCAAGAACAACTTAGACTTCACTTTCTTCGTGCTGCGGTCGGTCAGTGTTCTCGACGACGAAATCATCGATTCGATGAAATGTTTCTCCTTTCAGGCTGAGGATTTCGGCTGTGTTTATAGCTCGGTGATGAAGAGCATTCATGGAAACTTGGTAAATTTCGCCCCATGAACCTTCCGTTATATGTAGATATGTATGATATGAAAATTTTTATCATGAAATTTTTGACTCTTGAAATCAGATTGTGTGGTATGGTGCATGGATCAAGAGATCAGAAGAAGACAGACATATACTGAATGAAGCTCTGGTAAGTTCAGAGCTCACAATACAGCAGTTGGTGGGCATTTACATACAAAAGCACACTATTCTTATGTATTTACATATCTCACACTTAGAGTTTCATATTTACACATATAGCACTCAAATCTTTAATATCACATGAAAACTAGTACTATTACCACATTTTAAAAGTGAAATGCACTCTTTCAATGTGATATATGAAACATTTAGGTGCTAACTATGTAAACACAGAAGAACCGTGTGCTATGTATAAAAATTTTCCTTCTTTCAATTGTTAAAATATTCCTTCTAACAGTTATCAGCCATGGAAGACTTATCACACCTTGCAGTCCTCATTCAGCACGGTTTTTACAGCGTATATGCCGGAGAATCCAAAGACGGCCAGCCGAATGCCCGGTTTTTGACCGGTGACACAATTCTGCTATGTGGAATGGTCCCCGCATCTGACGATAGCTCTGATCTGTCTTCTGCGTGTATGACAATTCTCCGTTCGAGTTTCAACAATGTCAAGGAATCTACTGCCGGCGTGTGTTTCCAGTGCCACGATAAGCCGTTGGTGGCAATGCTCCATGTCTGGAAGTCGTTGCAGGCTTGCTACTCGTGGCTTATTAAGGCCGACTATCGCCGAAACATCCGGCCGTACATCAGCAGCTTCAGTAATGAAGCTCAGTTTGATGTTTTCAAAGTCATCTTTGTCAGCTCTGATGATGTTCTGAACTGTGAGATATCCCAATCAAAACTTGTAATTGGAAGTAGGGCTGGGAAAGGAAAAGTGCAGTTAGATTGATGATCCTGAATAAAGAAGACTTGGAAAATTTACATGGATACTCCTCAATTCCTATGTATTTTACTTGTCTAAATCCTAAACTTCAATTTTTACATATTGCCACCTTACACATGCTTGAAAAGGTGTATTTCACTTTTCAAAAGTTAAAAATAGAAGTACTTGTAAATGATATGAAAGATTTGAGCGGTATATATATATATATATATATATATATATATATATATATAGTAAAAGGTGTTTAGGTGTTAGATTTGGAAATACATAGGAATTGGGTGGTGTGTATGTAAATGCCCCCCTTACGGACTTTGATAAACACACAGTTTAAAGTTAATGTGATCGTAGGCTTTCATATGATCAGTTGTTTTTTTAGACTTTTTTATGTGTCAGTTACTTATTGTTATAAAAGTATAATTCAGCAAAACTTAGAAATATCTTTTACACTAAAGGTACTCACGGGTGGACTATGAAGAATGTAATCTCTCATTAAAAAGTTAGATGTCTGTTTCTTTAGATAGTCTAAGAAGTTTTGCCGTTAAATATATAAAATGCAAATGAAACAAGGCCACAATGCAGATAGAGCAGATAGTTTTTATACACAATTTTAGAAGGAAAAATGAAAAAAAATGGGGGGTGGGGGTGGGGGGCAATTACATATAGACCACAGGAAACTTGCTTATAACAAATCAACCACCCTCTTTCATCCATTTTTCAAATTCTCACTCAAATATCAAAATTCATGGTAAAATACCAACCCATATTTTTCATTTTTATTAAATTATCAATAGTTCGGTTCGACGGTTCAAAATAATCACATGGGTGCTTACTTTGTAAATATTAATGTTTCCGGTGATCTGTATGTAATTATTCCTAAAAAATATAAAGTTATTCCAAGATCTTCAATAGCATTTTCTAAACCGCAAATTTCACATATATTATTAAAATATAAAAATATGCAGGGAGCAAAACTAGGAATGATTAAATCAAAGGTTATTAAAGATACTTCAATAAAAGGTTGACTTGAGTGGTCTGGAGTTGCATAAAAAAGAAAAAAATATGCATGGATAAGATCAAAAAAATAAAACTATGGTAAAAAAATTAAGAAATAAATGATAGATTAAAGATAACATCGCTAAATCACAAGGCACATATCACACTGCTAATAAATTTGAGGTTCTGACTTTTAGAAGTCTTGGTATTAGTCCTACATATAATGTATTTGATTTGACTTCATTTCATGAACTTGCTATTAATTGTTGACAAAGTGGGCCAGATCTATCACTGATGGGAAAAATAGAAAAAGAGGAAGGAATTTCTTTTTTTTTTCATTGAAACAAAATGCATATAAGCTTCCAATGTATAGACAAAAGCAAAAACTAAAACCAATCCCATGCCTTGGATTCTTTTCTCTTTCCATCTCCTCATTGTAAATTCATCTCATAAAATAGATGCACTCATGCTTTACGAAGTTATTCTAAATGATGAATTATGCTCACTATCGTTTTACTGACCTAAAATACATGTGATGCTTTATAAATTACTTTTTAAGAAGCATAACATTTATGCAAAGATTTACTCAATGCTTATCAAATATTCAATTACTTTATAACCAAAATTTTCAAGTAGAATAAATTTGAAGGCAGAAAGTAAGCATTGAGCAAAGCTCTTGGCATTCTGAGCTTTGAGTGTTGCTTCAGCTTGTTTCATTTTTTTTTTTAATGAGTTTTCTATTTCATCTTAGCCATGGCAGAGAACGAATACCCGATATTATTCTACAAATGGTCATATGTTTCCTCACTCCAGCTTAGGAATGTAACAGAAAATATGTGCTACGGCTATTTTTTTCCTTGCTCGGGCTGTGTTTTGAAACTTACTATTTTGAAAGATTCCAAGAAAGTTGAAATCAAACTTTGCAATTTCATGCCATTTTCTAGGAATTTGAGAAAATAAACTAAGTGGGAAAAATTTTTTATTATACATTAATTTGTCAAGTGCGGTGGTTGCCATAAGCATGTAAAAAATGGAGGATTGTGTTAGATAGTCGACAGCAAGCGTAAAACTTGTCAAAAAAATCATAACATGAATTAGAGTCTGTTTGGCGCAGCTGCAGCTTCCCAACTTTTCAGCTGCAGCTGCGCTGCCCCAGGAAGCTGCTGCGGGAAAGCTAGCTGGTTGTTTGATGCAGCTATGTGAAAACGGCTGTGGGGCAACTGTTTCTGGAAAAATGACTATTCTGCCCCTGTTTGGTTAAACTGTTTGGAACAAAACAATGAAAATCTTATATATGATACATCAAAAGAAGAACTTCATTTTACAAGCTTAACATGTAAAAAACAAACTTTTACAAATTTTTCAATCCTAGAAACCATAAATTTGATACGTTCAAGGAAAAAGTTCAAATAAAAACAATATAAAATTACAGATATTCATCTCACGTCACAGTGAGTATCAAAAAAAAAAGTCTAAAACAATTACAATAGTGGTTATGTACCAGATTCATAGCCATAATAGGAAGGGAAAATCACACCAATAGTAGCTATGATAACAATAGTGCAAAACTTACCAGGAGAATGGAGTTTCTTCACCTATGATGAGGAGAACTCAATTTACAATAAAAAATGTATGCGCTATTTAAACTATTCAAAATAATAGAACGTCCTACACAAAAAAATATAATTGATTGCAAAATACATAATACTAAAAGTCCGACACAAAAAACCTATAATGTGAAATATAGGTTGAGGTATTTCGTTCAGATATGCCTCTTGCTTGCTATAAGCATATGATTTTTAGGATTTTCACTATTGAAGTAAACATTTTTTAAGACATCTAAAATTTCTTTTGCAATCTCATATAACATAAATTTTGTGCAGTTTCATTTTTATTAGCGTTGATAAGCTAGCAAATACATCACCAATGTTATTTTTAGCTATAATACAATTTCAGGTCTTCTTTCCGTGGGGGAAATAGCAAAGAAGAGCAAGGAAGAGTAATAACATCACCTATGAGCCATTGCCATAGAGATTTGCATTTTTATGTTTCTCGGGAACATCAAGCAATTAAATGAAACTGGTTCTCCTTGTAAAGGGATGCCTATGGTTGTAACCCAACTATCTTATTTCTATAACAGGGTGTCATGTATTGCACAATGAATATTTTGGGAATAACAAAGTGGTTGCGACACAACAGGGAAAACAATTGATTGCTTAGCAGTATTCCTCCTGGAAACGAATATTGCCGCAATTAGCCACAAAAATCAATTCAGGACAACAGCTAAAAAGTCACAGAAACACTCCCAGGGAGGGCCGAACCATGATTATAGAACAAGGTTTTCTAAGGAAAACCCACTCTCGCACAAAAAAAAATGAACACACAAAATTTTTCTCTAAACTACAAAGAGTCACCTCTGTTCCATCTCGAAAAAACAGAAAAAAAAAATCTTACCAAAAGAAAGAAGCCCTACACATGAGAAACTCGCGAGAAGAGAGGCGGCTTGGTTGCGTGATATGCGCCGGAGAAGAGCAGGAAGCTGTTGGAGAAGAGGAGGTGTCGCAGTTTGTCTTCTTTCACGGGAAGAAATAAGAATCGGGAGTGTAGGGTAATCGGGTAAAAAGTCGAGAGAGGAAGCCAGACCACGGGTTGTTCATTGCGTTCCGCGTTCGGGGTATATCGCGGCCCGCCGCATGCTTGACGCCGCCCCAAACATCTATTTTTAGCTGCGCGATGCCGCGCCGCAGCCTCGCAGCGGCGCCAAACGAAGCCTTATTTTGATCATTGTGTAGGTGTTAAGGCGTCCACTGGAAGCGGCGCGCTGCATGACCTGAATACAATGAAAAATGTGCAAGAACCGCTACATCGGCGCCCGGGTATAGTGTAAATAAGCAAGAGTTTTCATATTACAACGGATGCGGGTAAAGAAGTTAGTTCATTAAACTAATGAAACTACTATTAGGATAAGATCTTATAATATAAATACTTTCAATGGTAAATTAATGAAATTAGTTGATAATATGATTCATAATAATATTAATATCTTATAAGATCTTATAATATAAATACTTTCAATGGTAAATTAATAAAATTAGTTGATAATATGATTCATAATAATATTAATATCTTATGTATTCAAGAAACTAAAAGGGTTGGAGAAAAGACAAAGGAGATTGATAACGTATGTTTTAAACTTTGGTATTCTGGTGAGATTCACACAAGAAATGGTGTGTGTGTATTTATAGATAAGAGTTTGAAAGATACTGTTGTAAAAATTAATAGAATTGGAGAAAGAATTATAGCCCTTAAGATTATCATTGATACTAAGATTTTTAATATTATAAGTGCTTACAGCCTTAACTAGGTTTAGATATAGAGTCTAAAGATATATTCTGGAATGACTTAGAAGACTTAATACAAATGATACCTCTTGAAAAAAAAAAAATTTATTGGAGGAGATTTAAATGAACATGTCGGTAGAGTGGTAGAAGATTGCAGAAATATTTATGACGACTACGATTTTGGAGTGACTAATGAAAAAGATAGAGCTATTTTAGACTTTGTTTTAGCGTATGATTTTGTTATTACTAATACTTTATTCAAGAAAAGATATGAACATCTCATTACTTATAAAAAGAAATATAATAAAATATAAATTGATTATTTTCTTATGAGAAGAAGAGGTTGTCGAAATTGTAGAGATTGTAAAGATTGTAACGTCAATTAAAGTGGGGATTTAAGTACCCAACATCGTTTATTAGTTTTAGATTTTAAGATGAAGAGTTGTAAAATAAAGAATACTAAGGGTTTGTTTGGGGCAGTTTATTTGGTGCGGTGGCGTTTTAAAAACACACTTGACCTGTTTGGGTAAATTGCGTTATGGCAGCTTATGCGTTTTCAAAATGCAGAAAACCGTGTTTTCACACCACAACTAGATAGGTGCGATGCAGCTTATTGGCAACAGTCTGACTTTTCCAAACAAATAAAAATTTAGTCTAATTTTTCCAAAAAAATAAAAACTTGTAATAGTCACTGCACTTAGCTTATCAATATATTATTTTTAATCAGTTTATCAGCAGATTATTCAATAAGCTACAGATGCCCCAAACAGACCCTAAGACTCATCATCGTAACATTATATGGGGGAAACTAAAAGACAAATAAAATCATTTTTATGAGTAAAATTCAAGTTTTCAAAATTTAAGATATTCATGAGGAAGCAAATGCTATGTGGGATAAATATCAGACAAGTATCAAAAGATATATTTGAAAAATAAAAAAAATAATATCTCTATAAATAAAAATAGTTTGTGGTGAAATAATAATGTGCAAGAAAAGATGAAATATAAGAAGTTATGTTATAAAAATTGATTTAAATGTAAAAGCTTAGAAATTTGGGATAAATATCAAACGGTCCGCAGGGAGTCTAAATGAACAATCTGTAACGCTAAAAAATTTGTTTTTAATGATCTTTATAATATATTAGATATTAAGGAGGGTGAAAAATATATGCACATATATAAACTAGCCAAACAAAGAAAAAAAATTAAAGATTTAACTCAAGTAACGTGTATTAAAAATGAAAATCAAAAAATATTTTTCTTTGAAAAAGATATTCAACATAGGTGGGTAAGTTATTTTGATAAATTATTTAATGAAGTTTATGAAAATACGATCGACTTTAGTGATCTTAATATCATTAATAATAATAAAACATTTCATTTTTACTGTCGCATTAGTAAAAAAGAAGTTGATGAGGCTTTAAAGAAAACCAGAGGTGGAAAGTCTGTAGGACTTGATGATATCCCAATTGAAGTGTGGAAATATTTAGGATATTTGGGAGTTTCTTGGCTTACTAAAATCTTTAATATTATTTTAAAAACTAAAAAGATGCCTGAGGAATGGATAAATAGTAATTTGCTCCCCATTTTTAAGAATAAAGGGATGCACAAGAGTGTGAAAATTATAAAGGAATTATATTGATGTGGCATACTTTAAAATTATGGCAGAGGGTAATTGAACATAGGTTAAGACGTAATAGAAAGATTTCTCATAAACAATTTGGATTTATGTCGGATGGGTTTCATAGAAAATGCTTACGATAAGGTTCCAAGAGATATCCTTCAAAGAATTCTTGAGAAGAAAGTTGTTGATATGACTTATATTCATCTCATTAAAGATATGTATACTGAAGTTGTTACTGGTGTTCGAACTGAAGGAAGATTGACCAAATATTTTCCTATTTCTGTTGGATTACATTAGGAATCGGCTTTAAGCCCATATATTTTTGCTTTAGTTATGGATGGTCTTACTGGACATTTACCGGAGGATGGACGTTGGTATGCTTTATGTGGATGATATACTTCTCGTGGATGAGACAAGAGAAAAAGCCCAGAAAAAACTGAAATTATGGGAGTCTATATTGGAGTTTAAATGCCTTCATTTGAGTAGAACTAAAATTGAATACATTGAATGTAATTTTAATAAGAATAGCTTTAGTGACAGAAGTGTAACTTTGGATGATCAAATTATTAAAAGGTGTAAACGATTTAGAAATCTTGAGTCTATTGTTCATAGCGATGGTGATATAGAAGGGGATGTTAATAGTAGAATTCAAGTTGGTTGGTTGAAGTGGAGGAATGCTTCGAGTTTTGTTTGATAGAAAAGTACCACTTAGACTGAAAAGAAAATTTTATAAGATGGTGG
>NEWO01000023.1:1754559-1766270 GCA_003013225.1 Phalaenopsis aphrodite | reverse complement strand
GGGCTTGCCTCTATAGGGAACCAGGAACCCAGATAAAATAAACCCTATCTAATTTTTTATGTTAGATAAGGGAACTTGTTGACCTTTTTATAAAAATATTTCGCAGATCAAACGGATGTCACAAATTATTTAGTCTAGATGATTGAATCCCTATTACAAGTGATATATCTATTCTTCGGGATAAATATATTGCTTGTAGTATTGTATTAAGCCGTCTAAACTATTTAAAATGTGAGACTCGTTTGGTCTCACTTATTTAAAAATTAAAAAGTTACTTCTTTCAAAAAGTTATATTTAAATTATTTTCAAAATCACAAAATCATCACATTTTCAAACTACGAAAATTAAGCTGAACGATAAAACGACCGACACAATGTCATCAAAAAGGTTTCATAAATTTGTCATAGCCCATATTAACTGAGCAATACTCAAAATTGTCCCTCCTTCAAGCAACGGATATTTTTTTTTTTATCAAACTAGTCAACTGCCTTTAAATTTTAAGAAAGTAAATACATTTTTATTTCAATATATGCATTGTAACCCCCAAACAATAATTAATGGTGCATGTATTTAATATGTTGCCCCAATTATATTGCAAAAGAAAATGATAAAATTATAAATTTGCTCTTATGTGAGGATAATAGCTTGCTTCAGTTGGAGACAAAATAATAAACTCGTATGACAATAACACTATTACTTGTAGAGGACAGTTGAAGTATCTACTTCATATTTTTACTGAATGTTGAAAGAATTAACATAATTAGTTGTAAAATTGTGTGTACGATGTTGAATATGCCACATCATTCAGCTGCAATCATGTACTCCTGTCCTAATGTAGAACACAACCTACCACAATGTCTCACAATAACCCAAATTGTTCAAATGATATTTTACAACAGTGCTAAGAACACCAGCCAATACATCTGCCACATATTGATGTCCAATATAACATCTATCAACCCGGCCTGCAAATGAAAATATTCTCATCTGATGAACTACTATCCTCCATAACCAAGGAGCTCATTAATAGCATTTTTTACTTCTATGTAATTAATGGGACATTTTACAAAGGGGATCAAGTAATATGCCCCTCAAATAATTAAGTAATTTATGAGTAATTATAGTAAAATAGCATGTAAAAGCTCTTGGGTTGCTTACTTTTAAATTCCCTAATTTTAAAAGTAACATATCTTTAACATGAATTCAGCATAAAATTGTTTGTGATCAACTAAAAATTCCCAAAAAAATTTCATAAGAAAATAGTTTAACAATTCAACTAATGAAGTTATGTCTTGCAATCAGCAAATAGACCAAGCATAAAAACATAGTGTAAAATGATAAAAAGAAAAATTAGCTTGAATTGTGAAAATCAACTTAGTATAATCTGTTCACTTTAGTTTGCAAAATTGTTCTCAATATTAAATATGACACAATAAATTTCCTTATTCTCATTTATGAAGTCTAGAGCTTTGAATTTTTCTATTCAACTAATTTTTGCCATCTTCTTTTTAGTTGGATGAGAACATAAAAGTTCAACTTTTATGAAAAAGACCGAATGGACAGCATGCGGGGGCGTGCATTAATTAGTTTAAACCGAAAAATTGAACCTAACCAAACATATTTAGTTGATTTGGTTCAGTTGATGATATTACGTTTCGATTAATTGTTCCAATTTAACGGTTATTTGTATTTCAGTCGTTGGATTGATTTGAAAATTAAAAAAAATTGGTTAAAGTAAATCCATCAACTAATTGATTTAGCAAATCCCTCAATCAATCAATCAATCCGAATGGACCAAATGTCTATACCTTCATTAAGAATTTAAAATTCCCTTAACCAAAAACAAGCCGAATAAACCGATCCGAATGAATGGATTATTCGAACAGCCCTAACAACATGGGCAAATCACATTTGCTAGGGTTAGTCTTTGATTACCTGTGCAAGTGCAAACAGTAGCTTGAGAGTTCGTGAGATCGCAGTTCGCCAATGCCGATGGTAGCTGGAGAAGTCATTGTTGTAGGGCTAATGAAAATTGTGAGGAGTCACGATTTGTGCGGGTAAAATAGTAACAGCGACGGGATTGGAAGAAGGAAGATAGCCAGAAGTAGAATGATTTACTTACACACCACCATATTCTTATGTATTTACATTTTTGACACCCAATTGTTATATTTAGATACATATCACACAAACCTTTTAACATTGCATCAAAAATATGAAACTTTAGGCTTTAGATATGTAAATATATAAGAATTGAGTGATATGTGTATAATTTTTTCTTTGACTTCAATTTGACTTTGATTTCAAATTGATTTAAAAGCAATTTAAAATAAAAGTTCGGACAACCTTGACAATGTTCCATCTGGTATTATATAAAGAGTCCTCAATTGTTCAGGAAGTTCTCATTCTTTATCCAACACTTCCAACAATGAAATTCAGAAAGTGATTGGAATTAAATCCCAAAAAAATAAAATGATTTTAAATAGGATATTGTTACATGTTGAAAGGCTCCTGACAGTAGAGTCATACTCAATGTCTTAACATTATACGAAAATATAAACACGCACATGGTTCAATCAAAATAATTCACTATAAATATATAATTACAAAGATACGCCATTGTCTCATAACTGAGAAAGAAGGGTTACAACGAAATATCAATTATAACACTTATCGGTACAGAATATTGTCACGGTCATTCAACCCAGAACAACACTAAAAATTGATTCCTCTCCCTCCAAATGAAAAAAAGGAGGTTTATTTATAAGCTTCATTGGAGAGGCATTCTGGTCATTCAACAAATAATTCTCATAACCACCCGATCAAATAGTTCAACTAATTCCCCTTAAACACGGGCATTTTACGAATTTAAGGGCCATAATAACCTCCAAATCAAGCGATCTTGGGCTCATTGAATTCCACTCATTAAGACAATCAATTTGACTATAAATACATCAAATTTAAAATTCATTTTACTCTCCATTTAACAACACAAAACCTCCAAATGCGATTTAATGGCTTAATCCAAGCTTGCTTGGACTCGTATTGAACCAATTTTGATATCATTGAATTCATTTTATCGGTAAGGTCGGTTTGACAATAATCTTGCCGAAATCAGAACTCTAAACAATTATTAATTTGAACCTCAAAAAATGCCTCAAAATTTGTGTCAAATGATGAAATTTCTTGATAGCATATCAAATATAAATCCTAATCAGCCATTCAATCACAATTTTATGGCTGGATTTGGACTACCTACCGCTCATATACTCATATACTTAACCATCATTCAACCGTAGAGAATCAAAACAACTGTACAGAAATCCAACTGTAGAAAAAAAAACCGGAAATTAGTTCCATGCAAAATTCAAAACCACATTATACAGTAACAGCCATTTCAATTCAGTTCTGTATTTTATTGACTAATATTCATATTACAGCTTCTTCTAAAGCAAGGAAACCATCAAAATTCTACCCATCCACCTACATTTCAAAAAGCTTTTCATTAAAAATATATAATAATATATTAATTAAAATAAAAATAAAAACTTCCTATCTCCTGACTACAAAATTAGAGGCAAAAACTGGACTCAGTGAACCGCAAACTTGTCAAAATGATTTAGCATTCGCCATTGATTTCTCTTCTAATCAGATTCAGAATCTGCATGACCTGCAATAAGTTAAACTGATCAATATAAAGAAGAAGCATTTACATATATTCCACCCAATTCCTATGCATTTACATATCTAACACCTAAACATTACTTTTACATTTATGACAGCCAAACTTTCATATCACATTAAAAATACCACCATTAAAACTTTCAGAAAGTGAAATACACCTTTTTATGTATAGGTAAAATTGTATGTATTTAACAATTGAACTTTCAGTGTTAGATATGCAATTACATAGGAATTGAGTGGTATGTATGCACATCTTCCTTAATATAGTCATATACCATAATTGGGGACATTCACATCATAAAGCATAATAATAATAATTAATAGATAAAACAATTACCCCAGGATAATATTGTAGCACAGAAGAATAATGGTCAAGGGCCAAGTATATCTTGCCAAGAAGAGAGATCAGATTATCAACCTCGTCAGCTAAAAGATCAACCTGAAATGCAAGCAAAAAAGAAAAATACTAATAGCATTACAAAAAGGAAAAGAAGACCCAAAACCATGAATTCAGTACAAGTCGGCATCAGGCTCTACTTAGGGATGTAAAAGAGTCAGAGCTCGAGAGAGCTGAACGTGTGTTCATGTTCGGCTTGTTTTTTGTTTTTTTTTTTTTTTTGGTTCAAAATTGGCTCATGTTCGAAATGGCTCGCGAATAGTCTGTTCTTGTTCGGCTCCAAAAATATTTGTATTCATTTTCAGCTTATGTTCAGCTCAAATTAGCTAGTTTAAATTAATTAGAAAAATAAGTATACAGTGCTAGATTCAAATTTGCACCATTACTATGCAATAAAAGACACAATACCACATAACCACACAAATTGTGGTGATTTCAGCTTAGTCATAAAACGAGCCAAGCATGATAGAATAAAAGGTTGTTCAAGTTCAACTCGTTTGTAATCTGAGCTTAAAAGTTTGTATGTGTTTGACTCGCTTACTTAACGAACGATTCGAACACGAGCTAATTAACGAGCCAAACATGGGCTGCTCTCAAACAATGAGCTTTGTTGACAACCCTTGCTCTACTTGACCATGTACAAGGAAACTTTTGATTACATATTTGTGAAGTTTATTTATTCATTGGTTAAATTGCCTACCTATTTTGTAAGTGCAATGATGAGAATCATTTTGAATTTTCAATCTAAATTGTAAATTCTTATTTTTATATTTTGAATTTTGAATGTTTTTAATTAGTTAAGTGGGTCAAAGTCAGCATTACACGTCAATAATGAACGACCTTCGTTGGGATGTTGTTATCCTATTTTATTCTAGGGTCATTTACATGCATACCAACCACGTCCTATGTATTTACATATCTAACTCTTAAATTTTACATCTTATATTTGGACCACCCAAATCTTTCATATCACATCAAAAATATCGCTATTTTAACTTTTAAAAAGATAAATAAATATTTTCATGCATAGATAAGGTGGCATGTAAAAATTCAAGTTTAGGTATTAGATAAGTAAATACACAGAAATTAAGTAATATGTATGTAAATCTTACTTTATTCTAAAGCTAACTGAGGTGTGCGGATTTTTTGCAAGGGTTGCAAATTGCAAGGTCTAGATTCCATAAATTGTGCATCTTGCAGATAACTAGGTTCTTGTAGTTGTGTTTCTATTTCACCAGCCAGGTTTCCTTCGATTCTTTGTAGTGTTGTTAATTAGCCTCGTCCGGCCCTGATATGATCTAGTTCAAATGAACCAAATATTAACAAGTTGAGCTAGCTCAACTCATCTAATTTTTATTACATATGAGACTAATTGAAACTTTAAATACTAGTTTGGGCTGATCATTTTAAGCTTGGGTAAATTAAGTTTAATTTTTATTACATATGAATCCAATTGAAAGTTATTAATACTTATTTAGTTCAACACTTTTAAGCCTGGTGAAGTCTGAGCAAGTAAATAAGAAATTAATACAAATTAAGCAACTTACCCTTATCCGATGGCAATTTCATCATCTGCTTTAACAAGCAGACCACATCTACTATGACTGGCTTGAAGCCCACACTGGCTACAATGGGATTCCATTCAAGTGGGTGGACTTGTTAGACTTTTACTAAGATAGGAAGTAGACCTCAAAGGTGACAATGAAGTTCGAGGGAAAGTCAGCAATTAGCGTTCGATAAAACAGGGCGGAGTTCAACCAATGGAGCCTTTTTAATGTGTTTTCATGCTTTTTGGGCAAGTTTAGGAAAAGTTTGCAGCTATCTTCACAAGAAGGTTTATATTAAGAGCATTGATCTAGTTGAGGGTTTCACTTAAGATGGGTTGTCTTTCCTTTCCTGATTTTGATGTTTTAAATATATAATTTTGTTTTTTTAAGAAAATTTGTGAATGAGCTCTATTTGTCCATAGGGCTGTCAAAAAAGCTAGTTGTTTGTGAACAGTTCCTGTTCGGCTCGTTAAGTAGCTCATGTTCGAATCGTTCATGAAGTAAGCGGGCTGAACATGAACAAATTATATATATATATACATCTATACATCTATCTGTATACATCTATACATCTATATATGTATCTATACATACATCTATATATGTATCTATACATACATCTATATATGTATCTATACATACATCTATATATGTATATATATATATATATATATATATATGTTTAAATTACAAAAATCTTGTGTGTTTATGTGATTATGCGTCTTTTATTGTATAGAAATATTACAGGTTTGAATTCAACACCCTACATCTATTTTTTAAAATAATTTAAACAGAACAATTTCAATATGCTGTTGTTTGAATTTTTGGATATTTTTAAAGACACTTTGTGATTTTCTACATATTTTCAGAATGATTTTTTTCTTATCTCTTTCTTCCCTTAAACATAGTTTGTGCTGCTGTTTGGATGCAAATATGCAAATACCTGGATTTTCTTTAGGTTAGATGATGCAAATATTTATAAATAGCTTAACTTGCATCACCATACTAAAGATGCTATTTTCTTTTCTTTTTTTTTCTTAACAATTGTCCAGTAACAGTCAAAAACTATTTAAGCGTCCGTTTAGATTAGTTTCTTATTTATTTTATTTATTTGTTTGGATGAATGCTAGATATAAATTTAAATCCTAGACACCCTTAAAATGTTTTGAATATTCAAGATGCAAATGAATAAAAGTAATTCATCCAATATTTTTAATCATGAAATAAAAATCATTATCATTATTTCCCATATGCCAAACATTGGAGTTCAACATTATGAATGTTGCAAAAAGTGTTATAGATTGCATGTCTTCTCTAGTAACTAAGATCCTCAAATTTATTCATTATCTATCATTCATATTTCCATAATTTTAACCTATATTTCATGCTTGGTTTGTGGACCAAACATCAAATTTCAAACTTCCCCATCCAGATTAGCAATTTTGTAACCTAAAAAGAGACACTGAAAAAGCATGTACCTCAATTTCAGCCTTCTGAAGATCTTCACATCTTCTTTCAAACAGTTCTTTGTACCAAAGAAATTCCTTGGCCTTGTGTGAGAGCTCAACACATTGAAAACTTAGCACCTTTAACCTGAAAACGAAAGGGAGAACTCAGTTCACTACAAATATTGTAATTCTTCATAATGCTGATAGGTGGAGATAAAAATGTGATAAAGTTCGCCCAAATATGCAACAAGAGATTTTTATTACAATCCTAATCACATAGTTCCAAAAACGTAGGCATATCCTCATGCGCCGAGCATAAGTTTAAAGTTAAAAACAGTAAAACACTTTTCTTTTAAGTGTAAGTTGCAGACCAAACTGTTCTAACATAACATACAATCATGAAAAGAAAAGAAAAGATGCATGCATTGAAGCTGTGTGAAGCCAATAAAACCATCATAATATCATAAATTCATAATCATAAGTCAGGCACCACTAAAGCTTAGGCTCTACATGTGAGCGCGGTGCTTAGGCGCTGCTTCTATTCTGGACAAATCTGGTGTAGCGCCCAAGCACTGCACCGAGGCGCCTAGTCACCCCGATCTAAATAAAAACACGATTTTACTGGTGGAAGTGATTTCTTCCACTCGTTTCATCTTCTCCCTCCTTTTGCCCAAATCCTTCGGCCTAAAGCCCTAGGGGTCCAAAAATCTCAGCTTTGCTTGAAGAAGGGTGGGATAGATCAAGTGCTTATTGGGTAACATTCCTTCCTTAACCTCAATCCTTTCAGTCTTCCTCCTTCATTTCGTGTTTGTCGTGAGATTTGGGGTTGGTTGGTGTGATCCTTGGAAAAATTCTAGCTTTCTCCTTGTGTAAACTCTCTTGCGTTTAAGATTTTCATCATTAGTTTGATCAGTTTGATTTTTACTTGAATCTCTCATTCAAGGCTCCTAAGACTAAGGGTGGAAAATCAAGAGTGCCCTATGATGCCAAAAAACTTGTTAGCGCTCAAGCAGAAGAGCGCTACAAGAATTTCTTTGTCAAGGAAATTCATTCCAGAGCGAGTATTTATCCAGTCTAAGGGGAATGTTCAAGGAGTTATTGATATGGGAAATAGGGAAAATTTTTGCTTCAAAACCAATGTTACGGTTATTCTAGTGGTTAGGGTCGTGAACCTTAAGGAATCTTTTAATGATAAGGGGTTTGTGAGAGGGAGGGAAGTGATTATTATCTGAGCAGATTAATGCCCTCTATTCCTTACTAAACCGGCCCAGTGATTTCTACTTGAATTTCAGGCCCACGGACTAGGAATTGGATGAAATTATTGAGTTCTTGACCAATAGAAGAGGAGAGTGGAAAGTTAGGTAGAACAAGAAAATCAACTTCCTTGTTGCTGCTCTGAATGTCGAGTCCAAAGCTTAGCATTATTTCAATTCTGCTAAGCTCCTCCCTTTTACAAATTTGAGCGAGGTGACCTAAGAGCATGTTATCATCAACTATTGCATTTAAGAGGATAAAACTATTGATGTTGGGGAGATTATTGATCAATCTATTAAAAACATGTTGAGAGGTGGGTCCACCATCGGGTTGGGCATCCTTCTGTCATCTTCACTCTATGTCTTGAGACTAGTGTACAATATGAGAGTTGGGAGGAACTGTTGCCTCTTACCAAGGAAATCACAAAGAAGAACATAGGGTTGTATGGTAAAACTTCTTTGTTATACGGGCAGGTGAGAGTTCTGCACGACCCTCTTCTTCTTCTAGACCTCGCCCTTTTACTTCCACTGCTTTTGTCTTTGAGCGTCTAGAAACTCTTGTGGAAGACAACTCCATCATTCAGTCAAAGGTGTATGTTTTAGCAGATCGTTGCCATCATATGGATTTGAAAAACAAGATGTAGATTGATTACCTTGTTGATTATCATGCTGCCCAGCTGGAGATGTACCGCAGAAACCAATGGTTGGGAGGGCTGGATCCG
The DNA here is from genome assembly GCA_003013225.1 of Phalaenopsis aphrodite. Lineage (NCBI taxonomy): Eukaryota > Viridiplantae > Streptophyta > Magnoliopsida > Asparagales > Orchidaceae > Phalaenopsis > Phalaenopsis aphrodite. The sequence continues at coordinate 1,757,219 of NEWO01000023.1, read as the reverse complement.
GTGGTTTTTCCTACTCATCCATCGTATACTGTTTACGACAGCATCCGCCGACCGATGGAGGATTCTGAAAAAGAAGAAAAAGATTGATGCGAGTTGCTCCTGAAAGAGGACTGATTTTGTGCTTCTGTTACGATTGATTGTATTGTTATCTGTTGTTCTTTTATGTTTGTTAGATTTTTTCTGCAGTATCAAAACTCAACATGTTTATTTGTTTGGCTATTATGTTTACTGCACTGAGGATATTTTATGTTGGTGTTGTAATTAATAAGTGGAAGTTTGATGTGATTGTGCTCTAAATTTCATGATTTGAGATATTGTCGCAATTTGTATCATTTTCATACGTACTTTTGTGCAGATTGAACACCTTCATATATAATTATGTGCTTAGTGAAACATGTTGTATGGCGTGGTCATTTTATAAATGTTATATTCCTTGTTGTAAAAATCATTTTGTTGTGTTAATGCAAAATAAGTTTGAGGGAAATACCAGGTCACTTAAGGTTATTTGCCCTTTATTGTAGTTTGAAGCGTAATTTTTTTTATTTTTCATTTAATCAAGGTGGGATTAGGTTAAAGACCGAAGCAATCTAATTTTATGACATATGTATCTAGTAGAGTTAAACTGAATTAGTTGGAACTTGAACTTTGTTATTTGACAAAAGCCAATCAAATCTAAGTAATCAATTCTAGGATGATCTAGTTGTAAGGTTAATTAATTATTAATGGATTGATAATTTTAAAGGTCTGGTCTCTATTGAATAGAGTTTAAAGTTCTTAATTTACAAGTCACGAGTATTAAATGGGAAAGAGATGTTATGAAAATTTAAGTCTACGGAGAGGATAGTAGAATTCAAAATCATTAAAACCTAATCTAGATATAATAATTCTTTATCATGAGTTAAAAAGGGAATATCTATATATAAAAAAGGGGATTGAAGAAAAGTAAATCCAAAGGAATGCTCATAAACGTGCTGCAAACCGAGCGATTGGAAAGTACACGCCGTGACATGGTCACTTCGGCGCTAGAGATTGGGCGTCTAGGCGTTGCCCAAGGCCACCTAGGCATCGCCCCCCAACCCCCCACCCCCCAAGTTTTTGCTCAGAAAACTTGAGAGCTGAATAAGTACGTGCCTAGACACTACGACATGTGTGCCTAGGAGCTCGAAGCCCAAACCAGAAATTGTATTTCACCTAGGCGTCAGTTTGCAAAAATTGATGGTTTCTACAGTTAGGGCGCGTCTCTTCGCCGGGAGAAGAATAAAAACGATGCAAACGACTAGAGAGAAGCTTTTTCTAATTTTTCTAAGCGTGGAAAACTTGTGGAGAAGGCCAGAGAAGATCATTTACTTGCAATTAAGTGAGTTGAAGAGAGAGAGAGAGTTATAAAATATAAGTGTTCTTGTAATTCCATCAGCCTACTTGGGATTGGATGAGATAAGTATTCTAAGTTTTTGTAGGTTTTTCTATGAATCAATATGTTAAACTCTTGTATATGATTTCTTCTTTTAATACAATGTTTGTGTTGATGAAATTTGGTATGCTTGGTGAGTAGACTTTTTTGTTCTTCATTGTTGTGGAAGTGTAGTGAAGTTTGTTTGGTATTGAGTTGTGGTTCTTTGTGTAAACTTTTAAAATAGTGTTGAATCAACTTAGAGATATTTAATTACTTTTAACTTGGACAGTCAATTTGTTAAAACTAATCGTGATCTTAAAATTTTGAAAGACATTTAAGAGGAACGATAAATTTAACCACAAAAATTCATCGGAATAGAAATATTGAGTTTGAAGTTGTGCAAACTAAATAGGGATCATGTATTTCTTGGGTCTTTCACTGGCTTTAGGGAACTAAGCTAGTGAAATTGTCAAAATACCTTAGACTACCGGAAGGAGATAAGGAAGATTTTTCTCTTGTTTGACATTTTCTTTTGAATCATTTTGCTAGGCTTGCATCCTTACATAACCACTTCAAAAGAGAATTTGGACAACACTTGAATCATCAAATTCTCCCTTTGTGGCTTGATAACATAGGTTTTGATCTTTAAGATATGAATTTTTGTCCAACTTCAAAAATTTCAACATTTCAGGCTAGGTCAAATATTAGTAAACTGGAACATTTTTCGAATTTGGATCATCTCGTCCCCTGCGGGATCGACAAACGAAACTCAATTTTGTAATGCTATTAATACGTCATGTAAACTTGTGTGAGTAGTCAATGTTTCTTCGTGCTTGAAGTGTGGCAATGCCCTAACCGAGGAAGGAAGTCGAAGGAGAAGAATAGGAGGGGTTGGGCGACTTATGTGTGAGTGAAGTAGGTTAAAGCAAAAGGAAAGAAGTTGTGCTCGCCTTCGCGTGCAAAGTAAGCCACGGCTAAGGCAGAACTCTGCATGCAGAGGAAAAGGAGGAAGCCGCATTTTGTGCCAGGTCTCCTTCGAAGGAGAGGAAAGAAGAGCGAGAAGAAGAAGACGTTGGAGGAAGCAAAAAGACTATGCGCTGCTTTGAGGCGAGCCGAGGCCGAAGGGAGGAGGGAGCTCATCGGGTCAAGACGCAACGTGGAGGAAGGAGCAGAAGCCTCGTGTGCTCTACTAGGGTTAGACGAGGCTGAAGGAGAAAGGTAAGGAAAGAAGGAACAATGCACAACGCACAACGCACAATGCACAATG
>NEWO01000023.1:1733127-1749697 GCA_003013225.1 Phalaenopsis aphrodite | reverse complement strand
GAGCGACCGAGAGGAAGAAACGCGAATGAGTGGGGTCTTGCGTGCGTTCGATTTAGGGATTTAGAGCTTTTAAAAGGAAAAAGAAGAATCCCTATTATTTTTTTATTATTATTAATGTATATATATATATATATTAAATCTTATGCGATTTATTTGCGCGCGGCGACATAACAAAATGGGTGTCATCCCTGGGCAAAATCGACGCTCCGGACGTGCCGGTGCAGTCCGTTTTGCCGTCAGAGGTCATTTCGATGAATTCACCGATTTACGTGTCAATTTTCTCGTGTCGAAAATATGGCAATATGGGTGTCCTTTCCTACCAAAATTGATATCCCGAACGCGTTGGCACAGTCCAATTTGTCGTCGGAGGTCGTCCGGAGAAGTTCGCATTTTGACCCCTCTTCTGGGCTTAATTGAAGTCCGATTTCGTGCAACTCAGTGAATTTTGTGCATTTGGTGTGTGTATGTGACGAAAACGTCATGACGATGTTTTCCTAAGGCTTGGAGTCCTATAAGAATTCCTTTTGGGTTTCCTCATGTCGGTTTCACCCTTCTAGGAGTTAGAAGTTGACACCGCACGCGCGAAACCACAAAAGAGGACGGAAGTAGGTCGAACTAAAACGATGCGGGCACCACTTCTAAGGTTCTAAGATAGTCGCAGGAAGTCCCCTAAGGCTAGATCCTAATTCCTACGAGAAATACTAGACCTCACGAAAATTGAGGTCAACAGAAAGATAATAAATAATTAAGTTTATGAGGAACCGCCTCCTATGATAGTAGCGGAGTCTGTTATTGTAATCGTGCACGTTAAAGGTAAAAGTAATGGTAAAGATTGTATCTCATGATACAAAATGGTAAAGTTGTGTCTTTATGAAAAAAAAAATTAAAGGTTTTGATGGTGCTTGTGAGATCGACTGCTAAAAATAAAAAAAATATAGAAAGAATAAAATTACTAATATGTGTGTTATTGATGTAGAACTAAAATTGAATACATGGAATCTAATTTTAGTAGTAGTAGCTCTGGTGATAGAATTGAAAATTTGGGTAATCAAATTATTAAAATGTGTGAACGATTTAGATATCTCGGGTCTATTGTTCAAAGCGATGGTGATACAAATGGGGGTGTTCATAGTAGAATTCAAGTTGGTTGGTTGAAATGGAGGAATGCTTCGGGCCTTTATGTGATAGAAAAGTATTGCTTATACTGAAAGAAAAATTTTATAAGACAGTGGTGAGACCTACAATGCTCTATGGCGTTGAATGTTGATTGGCCTTTAAAAGAGAAGCATAATACTAAGTTAAGTGTTGCCGAGATGAGAATGATTAAGTGGATGAGTGTCTTTACGCTTAGAGACAAAATGCAAAATGAATATATTTGTGATAGGGTTGGTGTAGCTACTGTAAAGGACAAAATTAGATAAAGTCGTCTTAGATGGTTTGGTCACATTAAACGTCGACCATCTGCTGATCCGATTAGGAGAGTAGATGTTTTAGATTCGACTTATATTAAGAAAGGCAGAGGTGAACCTAGGAAAACTTGGACTTATTGTATAAAAAGTGATCTTAATTTATTATAACTAAATGAAAATATGATACTAAATAGGACAAAATGGAGAAAAAGGATTCATGTAGCTAACCCCACATAGTGGGGTTAAGGCTTTGTTGTTGTTGTTGTTGTGTGTGATTGATGATAGGTAGCAGCTTATTTGTTATATTTTATCCCTTTCATTGTTTTAATTGTTCTTCTATTTTGGACTGGATGATCTTTGACTTTGTTTGAGAATTTCTTATGTGTATTGTGAATTTAATGGCTCTTTCTATGTGAATGTTATTATGTATTAATGTTAAAATTAGTGTATTTCACCGTCCAATCGTCTGTATCCGTCTTAGTTAATTCTAAGTTCTAGAGTTGAGTCGTGAAATTCAACCTACGTTAATGTTGTCATCAATCATACACCATCACCCACTCACCATCACCAGCATCAGAATATACTCCGAAGACCACCATCACATGTCCCCTAACATTAGTCATTAGTCGACTATTGATTTTCATCATTGCTCGTTCTCAAACACGTCTTTTATTGTTGTTACCAGACACCAACACCGTTAATCATTTATTCATCAACACAACCACCTACCAACTCCACTGTCATCATAGGAAACAATGCAATTGGTTCAGGCATTGTAATCCAGCCTACTTCTGCAATATAGAAGGGTGGATCATAGTGACTTTCAAACGTCATAACACAAATGTTTTAACTAGGCTATGCCCCAAGCCTTTTCACTATTTGGCCTTTTCAAGCAAAAAATATTGTCTCAGATATCTTGTGGGCAATTCATCTGTGTGGGTGTAGGGCGTCCCTGCAACGTCAAGATTATAAAACCTCCATCTAGTACAATGAAATTTCTGGCATGCAAGGATGTTTTGATTTGATGCAGCAATTGCATGTGAAAGTATATCCACCAACTAAAACTAGAATCCTGTATAAATAGTAATCTATTTAGATAAACCTTGTATTACATTAATTCACTAACACAATATATTAATGCAAAGCATATAAAATCAAGAGCATTCTGCAACCATGTATCTACAGACTTCATCACTTCATAAGGCATAAATCAGAGAAAAAATAGAATGATGATGTTCAACTGAAGACGAAACCAAAAGAAAGAAAGAAAAATTTTCATGCATACCACTCAATTCTTATGTATCTACATATCTAACAAGTAAACTTCAATTTTTACATACATGTCACTTTTCCTATGTATGAAAAGGTGTATTTCACTTTTTAATTAAAATTGTGGCATTTTTTATGCGATATGAAAGATTTGGGTACGTAAATACAAAAGAGTGGGTGATAAGTATGTAAGTGCCCCCAAGAAAAAAAAAAACACAAAACATAATATTTCATGGTTCACTAATCGTGACAAAAGATTGAGGAGTCTAGATTTGGTTGCATAACTTTGTATGAAGCGCTGCAAATTGGAATCTAGTTTCAGTAACATAACTTTGTATGAATCGCTTCAAATTGACTATCAAAGGCATCTGCTGATAATGAGATGAATCCTAAAACATAAGCAATATTTCAGCCCGTGGAAAAATATATAACAAGCAACTTGATAACAGAGCCAAGTATTCATGCATTGGAGCAAGAAAAAATTCAGATAATTAACACAAAAGCTGTCAAAATTCAACCTACGGAAGCAAGAAAAGAATTGTAAATTAGGCAGGCATTTAAAAGTTAAAACCAAACGATTAAGAATGTAATCACACCTTGATTCATTACACTCCATAATATTAAGTATCTTGTGTCCCAACTCCTCCAAAGATTTCGCTAACTCTGAAATGAAACCAAGTAATAATTCCACCTGCTTTCTTTGCTCTTTTTCCTTTATGAATTGTGAAGCAAGTTCAGCTTGATTCTCCACAAGCTCAGATTGCAGAATGCTCCTCTTTTCCTCAACATCTGATAAAGCAACTGAAAGAGCCTTGAGATTCCGGTTCAACTTTTTTATATCGGCTTGGTGTTGATCAACTTCATGAGATCTATCGTCCAATCTGCACTTCAACAGATCACATTCCTTTTTACTCTCTTCTATAATCAAGCCTTGCTTAACGGCCTGGTCCCTTAGCACGTCATATTCAAGGCATATTGAGTTAATTTGCTCAACTTTTTGCATTACATCGGCCTCCAAATCTGATGCAATATTTTCCTTAATTTTCAATTGCATTGAAGAAGACTCTATCTGCTGCTTCAAAATTTTGTTCTTGTCAACTTCTAAGCATAATTCCTTTTTCTTCTCCGAAAGTTCTTTCGAAACTGAACTATTCTCCTCATAACATTTCATGATAATAGAATTTATCCTGGAGAGGATATCTTTAAAAACTTCTATAAGTATAAAAGAGTAAATAAATTTATCAATTTGGGTTTCCATCTCCATGCCATCTAGGCTATCTCTAAGTTCACAAGAAAATTGACTGAAAATAAACTCATTTATGGCATCTTTATAACTCATTTCAATCTTCAAAGCATCCATGTCCCATTGGAGCTTTTCTAGCTGATCTACAAGCTCCAAACCAACAAATATATTTGGCAATTGATTTGAAGTATCCAAAACCTTGGAGCAATCAGGTAAATTTTCCTTCTTTTTAGCAGCTAAGAGAGAAACTAGCTGTTGATTTTCTAAAAGGATACCATGAATTTTCTCCCTAAAACTGCATGAACCTTCATCAACAAAAACAGTAGTCAGATTCTCGTTTTCCAAAATAATGTTATCCAACTTGGAAACGGTTTCTGCAATTCTTTTCTTCATCAACTCAACTTCCTTATCTTTCTTAAAATTCAAATGACTGGAACCCTTCTCCTTGAAAAACTGACGTTTAAGGCTGAACAATTCCTCTGTTTTCTCTTGCAAAGCACCATCATGTTGTCTCTTCATCTTCGCCATTTCAGTTTTGAAATAATGTATCTGCTGCTCCTTGTCCATGGACATGAACTGGGGAGAATCAACAAAATTAGGCATTTCAGGTTCCTTAACCTCCTCTATTAATATTGGATTATTCTCATCATAGGATGCAATATTGTTTCCAACTGGCTTCCAATGGATCTGTTCCTTCCTCTTCAATGCATTTTGTTCTTCCAAATGTTCATGACCAATGTGTAGAAATACTAATCCCTGTTCCCAACTGATAAAAGATTTGTGTAAATCATCAAGTTCCTGTCGTAAATTAGCAAATTCATTAGACTGTCTCTGCCACTTCTCCCTTAACTCATTCTTAATTGTTCTTTTATCAATGACACTTGTTTCATACTCATGGAGAAGATCAGTAACAAGGTTTTGAAGCATGGCTGTACTATTATCAATTTGAATATCTTTCTTTGACTCCTGCTCATAAATCAAAGGTTTATATTCTTCCAAGGAAGCAATATTTTTTCTACAATTTTCCAAAACATCGTCATGATTCCGTAGCTTATTTTTAAAATTTGTGATCCCTTCTTTTGAAGAAATTCTTTCAGCGAGCTCTTGTTCCATGGCACTGACCATCCCTTTGATAACAGAATTGCTTACCATTCTTGAAACTATCAAACGATCATTGAGTTCTTCTAAATATGAATCCATCTCAACAATTAAAGACTGACTGCTGGAAGAAAAGTCATTACCGGTACTCTCGCTTGCTATGGCAGAAACATTGAGAGGCGTCGATCCATCAAGTGAGAGCTCAGGCTTGCCGTCCACTAAGGCTGCAGCATTACTTATCTGCACCTCCATGTTTCACTAAAATCCAAAGGATCGAATACAAAATTAATAATAAATACACCAAGAATTAAACCTAGTTAAATTTGACTTCGTTTAAATTAGTAAATTAAAAGTTGACTTCGTCTAAATTAAAAAAAGAAAAGGTAATCGCAATTTTTCGAACAAATGGAGTAGGGCTTCAGGTTTGGAATCAGGCCAGACCCAAACTCGAAGGAAAAGGACAACTAACACAAATCGGCACGCAACAGAACATAACCAACAAAACCAACACATGAACCGCATATAACAGCTTTAAATCGTTACAGAATCAGCATCAAATCATTGAGCCGGGCCAAGCAGATAAAAACAAAAGATTGGTCCAAGAAAATCTTACAGCATGCAAACAAATTAGCGATTAAGAACAAAAAAAAAAACTAACATACCAGTCAAACAAAGCCAAAAAAATTAAGTTACGAACAAATTCCGAACCTGGCGATAATAAGGAAAGGAAATGAAACATTGAACTAAAAGCACTTACAGTGATCTAAAGTGAAAAGCACCGAACTCTGGACAATGGAGGTCGAAGTAAAGAAACGTACTTTGCTTGTTTAGGTTAACTTTTTCTCTCCCTAGGGTTAGAAAAGTGACAAGGTTGAGAAGGAATCAAGCGCGCGGAAAGCCGGGAAGGTTTCGTTGATGTGAGAGAGTGGAGCGGTGGAGGAAGATGGCCGGCTTTGCGGTGGAGAGAGTGCTTTCTACAGTGTTTAGTGCGGTCTTTTCCGCATATGCAATAAAGAAAATTAAAATATTACATATTTACAAATATGTCATTATAAGAATAAATAGGGGTAAAATTTTGAAGACATGATTCTTTAATTCAATTTTATAAGCACATATTTGTAAAATATGCAATATTTAGGGACGATGTTTAAGGGCTTGAGTTAGCCCAAAATTTATTCATATTTAGCTTATTAAAGTTCATATCATTCATATTTGGCTCGTTAAAATTTATTTTTATTTGTATTTGATTCATTTAAAAAAATTATTCATGCACGAATCTTTTACTTAATGAAAGATTCAAACACGAGCAGAATGCAAGTTGCTCGTAAACAACCCTAAGAAGAGATGGAATTGAGCTTAAACTTATTTTGTCGTTCGGTCACTTAAATACATAAGAAGTAAATGAAAATATGACACTAAATAGGACGCTGGAGAAAAAGGAATCATGTGGCTGACTCACGTAGTGGGATTAAGATTTTGTTATTGTTGTTGTTGTTGTTGGGCATTTAAATACTTACCAACTAATTCCTGTCTATTTACATATCTAAACCTAATTTTTAATATTTACATTTATGCCCCACAAATTCTTATATGTTTTTTTTTAAATATAGTATAAAAAATTAATATAAAATTGTTAGAAATAAATATTATTATTTAATTAATTTGGGTCACAAAAGGCTGGTGAAAATAAATTTTTATTAATGTTCAGTTGATTTATAAATTTATAAATCAAGCTTAAAAAATTATTTTTATTTAGCTCAGTTAAAAAATAAATCAAATATGAATTACTTAATTACCCTGAACGACTAGCATTTTTTTAGGAGACTCAGAGGCGAAGTCTACTTTCTTGTATTACGAGCCACTCCTATGCGGATTTCTCGCATCCGCATCCTGATAGTAGGAGGCGGGATGGTTTGTTAGGCAAAAAAGTATTTATTAACGAAAATGCCATTATTTGCGTCGAAATGTGGAATGGGCTGCCTGTGTTTTTGCAGCCCATACGGTTAATTGGGCTTCAAAAGATTTTTCAATAGGCCAGCCCAAGTGAAATTCTATTATTTTTTATAGTATGTTTATAGGCAACTTTTTACTCAATTTTCGAACCTGATCTGATAAACCATTTAAACTATCAAATGATTAAAATGTGGGGATATATGCATCCTAAATATTGATATTTATAAATCAAACCTCCATGTAATTTAGATATTTGGGTAAGTTTAAGAGATGGATGAGAGAGAATGGTTGATTTGTAAATAGAGATGTTTCGAATGCTCTGTATATAATTACCTTTGTAGGAAATTTAGGTTGAAGAAAATATAAGAATCGACCCAAAAACAGAAGAAGAACACAGAGATTTAACGAGATTCGACAAAAATGCCTACGTCCTCGGGAGCGAGCGGCAAGTTTCACTATTTTAAAAGAGAAGTTACATACTCATATGGACACATCTATTTATAGATAAACCCACAGATAATTACAAACACGTCCTCGCTCCCCCCAATCCACTAAGAGACACACCTTTCTAATTTCAAAAGAGTCCAAATTCCTCATATATGAGTCATACATAACAATTTTTCACCTTGGTGAGTATTCAGCCTGTTAGGAGAAAATCCCCACCTTACTAGTATTTAGCCCCTTATGAGAAATAGATCATGGAGTTTCAAACACCTCCACCTTGTGAAAATCTCCATGATGTATTTCTCCTAAGGGGCTGGATATTCGCCGAGGTGGTGAATTGTTAGGCATGACTCATACATCAGAAATTTGGAGTCTCTTGAAATTGGAGAGGTGTGTCTTCTGTAATGAACATGTGTGTCTCATGTAACGGAGAGGTGTGTCTCTTAGTGGGTTGGGAGGAGCGATGCCGTGTTTGTAGTATCTGTGAGTTTTATATATAAACAGATGTGTAACCCTATGGGTATGTAACTCCCCCTCTGAAATAGCGAAACTTGTCGCTCGCTCCCGAGGAAGCATGCATCTTTGCCGAACCTCGTGAAATCTCTGTGTTCTTCTGTTTTTTTATGTGAATTTTATCGTTCTATTTTTCACTTCGTCGTCGACCGTTCCATTTCAATAAACCACAACAACCTTATGATAGGTACTATTCAAAACAATTTAGAATTGAAATCTAAAGTACATGTCACATTATTTTATGTATTTACATATTTAATGAATATTTTTTTATATTTACTTTTATAACGAATCGAAAGTATTTTTTGAGCATTATGGTATCTTAATGATGTAGAATTGAATGATTTTTTTCTTGTTGAATTTTGTCCCGTCGAGACACTAAATTGGCCTATCAACAAATATGTTTTATAAATCATTTGTTCCTCTAACTACTATCATTTCTTTGCTCTTCTTTAAGTGCTTGATCGAGACATGATTGAGCTTGGTTCTGATCACTTCTTTTTTATCATAAAAGCTCCGTTGAAAGATCCAAATATAACTCCAAGATATTTTAAAAAAAATCATGAAGACCCAAAAAATGCAGAGATATGCGGACTTGATATTAAAATTAGGTATTGAGTGCGCCAATTGACTTGTCATGTATGGTTCAATTTTTCACCATAAAGAAAAACAAAAATCCTAGTAGGAGTTTGTGCAACGATCTAAGATCAATATTTTGTAGCAAATTAAAAAAATTTCATCTATTCTTTAAAAAATGAGATGATTGTTAAACTAATTATAATTATAATGATCTACCTTTAGAAATAATTTTTTTTTTTACTAAAAGAAATTTTAGATTTCAGTTCGTAAAACTGTAATGCTAAATGTTTCTTTAATGTTTCATTGTCGTCATTTTTTTCTAATTAAAAAAATCAATTAGTCATCAAGTCAAAATAACGTATTTAAAGTTTGCATTTATCTTGATAATGATGTGCATGTTCGGACTGACACCCAACTCATGTGCACCTTCAACTTGCTCTCATAGTTAAGGTTGCGCAGAAGGTCGTTAATCACTTGAAATTTGATTTGAATTTAAGCTCGAATCAATATCGGATCAAATAGAATGAGCCGAGTTATGAGTCAAACTTCAGGATTTAATCATTTTTGATCTGATTTCGATCTACCGTCATATTGAATCGAGTAGTTAAAGATCGAATCAAATTTTATATTTTTCTGCCTCTCCCGAAGTCTTGTGACATTTAATACGGATTGTCCTCTCCCGTGACTCATGACTTAAGTCTTGGCTATCCCTCTTCAACATTCGGTAGTTACCTTTAAACATAAACTCTTTTTTCATTCTCACAACTACTCCCATCTCGAGTCTCTCGTTTATAGAGTGCCAACTGACTTTGTGTTCCTCTGCAGTCTCCCCTCTGCCCTTTTTGAGCAACCACTTCAACATTTTTGTGGTAGTAAGTTTGTATAGCTATAAGGTTTCGGTGGTGCACTTGTGGGTTTTCTCAGTTTCCTAGTTTGGTTATTTTCTGATCTCTTTCTCTCTAATTGCACGTTCTCTTTTTAGTCACCACTTCAATGTTTTGGCGGGTCACAAGCATTTAATGCGGTAATTTTCTTGTCAGCTCATTGACCGGTCTTCATCTCTCTGACCTTGCCTTTACTTTTTGGTGCATTCAGAACTTCCTAATCTTAATCGTACATTTTCCATCTAAGATAGCCGAATTTGCTTGTGGTTTTCTCAATTTTGTCGGTTTTCATCTAATATATTGCAGTTAGAAGAGTTGGTTTATATATTATTGATTTTTTATTTTCATAACCTTAATAGTACACCATATTCCTTTTTGTCACACGTGGATTTTCTTGTGCACAATCCTATCATGCCATTGGGGACATGGAGTTCAACATAGAGACGATATGAATTTTGTTTAATATTTTGATATTATTGTTTCAATCGTTATTTGACAACGTTGTGTTTTGTTGTGATAATGGAATTTGTTTTTAAAATATGCTTGTTATTGTTTGCCCTTAATTAATCTTTTAAACATCAAATGTTCGAGAAGTTTCCTTGACCTTGAAATTGGAGCTCATTTGTTAATTGTGACTGATTTTGAGTTTTGTGAATGCTTTTCATAGTTTGGATGATCATAAGCCAGCCATGATTAATTCAAATTGAGATGCACCAAATTCTTATATATTCGACAAGTGTGTGAAAAGCTAGAACACAATTTGATATGACACATACATCTTTTCTTCTATGGATATATTGGACTAAATCTTGTAAAATTTGAAGGAATCATTTCATGATCAATGACGTGTTGATTTCATTTGTATTTATGTTATGATAATTTGTAATTATCTTACACTGTTGATATAACGTGCTTGGCATGTTGCTTGAAATAATAGTTTGAATAGATTTCTCTAAAACAAAAAAACTAATCATTCACTTTATAGAGAAAGATTGCATGCAAAGGTTTTTTGCCTTGTTTCCAACCCCAATCACCTCTCATAAAAAAATTCAATTTTTTAATTTGCACTTGAAAGGCCAAAGTCAACTAGCATGATTGATTTATTTTTAATCAAATAGGCCTTAGTTGTAGAGTTGTTTGGGAACTAGTTCAATAACATTGGACAAGGACGACATTTAGATGAAGGGTCTGCTTAGGGAAGTTGTAATTTTTATAAAAATTTATGCGCAAAAGTATTTCGTGAAAGTTGTGTGTGTTTGTTTTGTGCAGCTGTAAAATAACTATTCAAGTTTAAAAGACTTGAGCCCTTATAAAACGTCAAATTTTTATGTTATGACTATAAAAGCAACACTATTAAACAAGGCTGAAGCTAAAAGCAAAGCAAGTTTCAAAACTTTTTAATCTAAATAATAATAATTTCATGATATATTTATTTTAAATTTATATTTTTGATTTGAAATAAGCAACATATGTGGATTATGCCCCATTCTAACAGACGCGTAGACTTCAGACGTCTGTGCATTGCTTTAGTAATAGATGTGTTGATTATAATAAATTGCTTGCCTGACCGAAATTCCTTTTGCTGATATTTCCAAAAGAATTATATGACGCTTTCCTAAACTCGTCAAATTTCCTTCCACTTTAAATAAAATTTGAAGCTTGTTAAACTTTCTGCTACCATCGGGAGGCCAGTTCTCGTGCTCCCAGCTACAGGAGACTCACCGCCCGTGGCCACCGAGCATGTTGGTGCTCACGATGCAGCCGATAGCAGCAGGCTCCAATGGGAGAAAAAACATTATTCATTTTTAGGCAAGGACACGACTTAAAGTCGTAGACGAAAAATGACATTTCAATTTCAAGCTGGAACGAGTTTGATTCAATTTCGAGTCGGCCCGGCTAAGTTCAGACTCGAAATCAAATCTAACAGCCAAGATCCTATTTTAAGCCGCACTAAATTTATTCATGCATGCCAATCCCAAACTAGTTCGAGATCAGATCGTTACTAGCCATAGAGATTAGTTAAGTGACCCCAAAGTCTAACAAAGGGTTTGGGTCCGCTCTGCTCACTAGAGAAACTTCAAAACAATTAACATGACATGCTAATAATTAAAGAACTGTCAAATACAAAACAAATTCAAATAACACAATTTATAATTTAAAATTCACAAATTATTTAAAAAAAAAAAACATTTCGGACTGTAATGCCCAAAATTAGTCAAAATGTCCAGCTTATGGACAAAAAAATAAAAATCACAATGTCGTTATCATGGAGCCCCCAGCTGAATATTTTGAAATTATATTCAGGTAAATTTAGAATTGGGATAATTGCATGCAGGCCACCAAAAACATTGATAATTACAAATTAATGGCATTTACGCAGCACACGATCAAAGTTGTTAGAATTAGGGCCGTAAAGAAGCCGAGCTTGAGCGAGCTCAGGCTTGGCTCATGTTCGGCTCGTTCGAATTGCTCGTGTTCGAAACCGGCTCGTGAATAGTGTGTTCATGTTCGACTAGATTTATATATTCATGTTCGTGTTTGACTCGAAATTGACTTGTTAAAATTAAAATGAAAAAATAGATGTAGAGTGATGAATTCGAACCTGGATAAAATATATGTAGAACAAGACTCATAACTACATTACCACGAGAGCAATGATGATTTAAACATAGATATAAATATATATAATATATTATTAAATAATATGTGTAATATATTATTATATAAATAATTATATAATTTTTTTTTTATTTCGAGCTAAAAGGAGCGAATACGAGCAAACAAAGAGCTATTCCTGTTCAACTCGTTCATAATTCGAGCTTTAAAAACTTATTTGTGTTCGGCTCGTTTACTTAACGAACGAGTTGAACACGAGTTACTTAACAAGCCGAACACGAGCTGTTCTCGAACAACGAGTTTTTTTGACAGCGTTAGTTAGAATTTGATTAAAAGGAAAAATATGCGTGGGTTTTAGCAAGAATTTTAATGTTTGGGTGAAATTCGAAAAAAGGATAAAAAGGATGGTTGATTTGTAAATGCCGCTTGGCCAGCCTACTTTTTATTATTTATTTATTTCTCCCCGCCGCTCTCGTCAGCGCTGACGGCTGGTGTATACATTCTCTTCTTCCAGATTCCCCTGATTCCTCCCATAACGAGCATAAAATCGCAGGTAAAGAGGAAAAAAAATTCGAGGCGCACCGCAGTGTCCGCAGAACATCTAGGGCTTCTTGCGAGTTACAGGTATTGCTTTTACGAATCTGGTTTTGTTGAGCTGTTCGAGCTAATATTTTTGCTTGAGTTTTGATCGAAACAAGATTTTCAGGAAGAGAATATAAGAGCTGACTATTTGTGGATGATCTTCTTTCGTTCTTCAGCTTATTTGTTATTTTTTGGTGTTTTCAGGGGAATGAACCGCTGCTAGAAGAACAAGATAATCTCCGACATTAGCAGGGATGGCGTTCGAACCCTTGGTTTGGTACTGCCGCCCGGTGGCGAACGGGAAATGGGAGAAGTTTGCGGAGAATGCATTCGGGGCTTATACACCGTGCGGTATTGAGACCATTGTGCTCGGCATCTCGTACCTAGTTCTATTCGGTTGTTGCTTTTACAGAATATGGAGGTCAACGAAAGATTATACCGTTCAGAGATACCGCTTGAAGTCTCCGTACTTCAATTATATCTTGGGGATTTTGGCTTTGTATTGCGCTGCAGAGCCATTGATTAGGCTGTTTATGGGTTTGTCGATGGTAAACTTGGATGGGCAGACCAGTTTTGCGCCCTTTGAGGTTAGTGTGGTTACTTTGCTCGAAGCATATTCGATAGCCATCATGCTTTCTGTAGATATATTGAAGCTTGAATTAGTTTTGTGTTTTTAGTATAGGTTGTTGCAGCTGTTTTATTTTGTTTTCATGATGGCTTGCATTTATTTTCTCCGCCGACCATTCTGTTTTATTCTCAAATTGTTTTTGCTTTATCAAGTAAAATGAGTGCATAAATGCTCCTTAGACCTGCATTTTTGTCGAGTTATTAGCAGCTAAAAATTCAATGCTTTTCTTAGTCATCAAGAGGTGAATATTTCTTCACGATGATCGTCGCATCTCAAGTTCGGATGGCTGTGCACATCTTGATAACATTCTGGGGAGCCTGAAACGAGTTTAAGAAGGGGACTTGGCTGGGAGATGGTTGTGAAATGACAAATGAATGATAATATGCGAGTTCATGGTGTTTGGATAGGGATAAGCATTTTTCGGTGGCTGTCCCGACTGAAAACAACAAAGAGAGTTTTGAAACAATGATGGAGGAGATTCTCCACCTATTTTTGCACAAACTACAGACACACCACTGACAAAAGGAAGATGATACCTTCTTAAGTTAGAAAATAGAGATTACAATATTATATAGACACAAAATCAAGCAAAAATCTAGCAAAAATAAGAAATAAAAAATATAAATAACTTCTTCTCAAAAATACCCTAATTTTGATTAAAGAAATATTAGCTATTGGCGACTATTTCATACGGGAGAATTCCTTCCGATTGGGAATATTGCTGAAATCCCATTCAATCCAGCTTGCAAAATTGTGAAAATCTACTTTATCGTCACATGATCCAACTTCGCGGGATCGATTCCGCCCTTTGCGGAATAATGCTGCAATCGTGATATCGAGGATGCGGTATCTGCGGAAGAGCTCCCGCATCATTCTCCCCAGGTACAAGATGCTTTGCTTTATTCTGTGGAGGCTTCTAAAATTGTTCTATCATCATAAGAAGGTTATCATACTTTTATAGCTTGGGGAGCCCTTCTATGAAGTCTATGCTCACATTCACCCAAGACAACTCTGAAAGACATATCATTCAAAACCCTGCTGTCAGTTGTCAAATTGAAATTTAATTTTATTTAATATATATATATATATATATATAATTTTGATTTTGAAAATACTATTTTAATTTTAAAAAATGAGGCAAAAAAATCATAGTTTAAGTAAACAAACACAACACTACAAGTAATAAAACACCTTGAAGGTAAGTTTATCGCTTGATGGCGGGTTTGATTATATAAACTAAAGAACTTATGACATCTGTATGGTCTGTGAGTTTTTTGTACCGACAATTCCCTTGCCTATTATAAAAATTAGACAAGATTTATTTTACCTGGATTCTTAATTTCTTATAGAGGCAAACCCGTATAGTTAATTACATTTAAAATGATTGAAGCCATTTAAGAAAACTCTCGATTAAGATTAAAAGTTTCGCCTTCAAGAATTCAACATTTAGTTTTCAAGGTTGGACATAAGAACGTCAAATGGGAATGACTCAATGTGGTACATTTATTCTTTTAAAATCCAAATGGGCGAGAAGTAGTGGGTGTCACAGATTTTGTGGCGAATCCCAATGATCTCCCAGACTATCCTATTGTCCAACTTTATATTTTAGAAGTGTTATTATTTAAATATTTCAATATTACAATTTATTTAGAGTTTAAGACTTACATTCACACAATGTCCGACCATGCAAATAACTTAGGAAGACAGGAGGGTTTACGCCGTATCGAACGATGACTTCGAAATTCTAAAAGGAGTTGAGGTTTATATCGCACAATATACGACCGTACAAAAGTCTAAAAGATAAAATGAAGATTTATGTCGTGCTAGACGAACAACTTAAAAGTCCTAAAGGTTTAAGTTGTTTAAGACTACAAAATGTTTAGATGAGGCTCATCATTTGCTTTATGTTTTGCCTTGATCGTCGCCTGAAGTTGGCATCTGTCCACTTCCATCCTCGCCTTACTTTGTAGAAGGCTTGCTTCAAGCTCGTTGTGGTGTTGATTTGTGTTTTAAGAAGTGTGTTCATATATGCACTATTGTTGAGTCACTGGCTTTGCTGCAGGGTTCCTCTCAAACAGGCGTCCTACTGTTCTCTATGCCAGGGGTCTCTGCAAGTATAGCAAATAACAAAATAGTAACATTGCATATATAAACAAGATACATGCTGTAGAGTGCAGTAAAAAGAAAATAGTAGTATGTACCTACTGCCTCAAAAGCCGCTGCTAAAAGGGGTTAGAACTACAAGTAAAACATGCAAATATTATGAAAGATTAAAGAAACACAAAAGACATGTCATATGTGTAAATAAAAGATGAAGTGACTCATATATGAAAGATTGGGGCTGACCATAAGTTCATATTCGGGATAGGCTTAAATTCATAATTCTCGAGGGACATCTGGAGGCAACCATAAGCATTCTGTGTGCTTTGTCTCGTCCAACATTGGGTAGAAGCTACCAACAGAGCAATTGAAGACAGGCAAGTCCTAGCATGCTCAAAGTGATTAACAAGTGGACTTGTATAGGATAACATCCAAAATTTTTAATTTGCCAGACATACAAGGTTAAATTTTTTACTTAGAAATCAAAAGTAGTTAGTGTCACAAGAAAATATATTTTTAATTATATTTTATATAAGTATTTTGTAAATCAAATGATCCACAAGTTAATCACCATAATCGTGCTAAAGTTACCGACAACCTAAGGAAGCAAATAAAATTTTTCACGAAGTACTTGTGAATAGTAACATCAATCTTGCACCCTGCCTCAAGGTCCTCGGGCCATGATATACTATTATATTATCCCACATCTAGCACCAGAACCGTTTCACATCATTGCCTTTAAACCTCAAACCATCCAACTTATAGCCCTGCTTGATGATCCATATATTTCTACATTATACATGTCTCCACATAAACCGGATCATTGCGCAAGAAAAAAAAGAAAAGGAAAATGAAAAAAAATCCAACCACAATGACATTTAAACGCCATCCAAAACAGCAAAGTATGGGGCAAAAAATAGCACTTTATCGGCCTCGAAAGAAGCATCCAAACCCCTCCAAAGCAGCTTTTAATCAGCTCAAAAAACCGGCCTTTGAATCTTTTCAAAACTACAAGCGAATCAGCCCAAAAATGAGGTATTTAACTCTTCCAAACAAAAAGAAAATCAGCCCCAAAAAAGAAGTATTTAAACCCTCCAAACAACAAGGAAATCAGCCCCACAAAAGGAGTATTTAAAACCTTTCAATAACAGCGAATATTAAGCCAAAAACAGCGCTTTTTAAATCCTCCAAAAAAAGGTAGTTTATGTATAGATGTATGTAAAAAAAAAAAAAAAAAAAAAAAAAAAAAAAA
>NEWO01000023.1:1722551-1733072 GCA_003013225.1 Phalaenopsis aphrodite | reverse complement strand
TATGTAAATCTCCTCATATAATCTTCCTAGGCAAGTTTTTTTTTTCTCATTCTCAATTTTGCAAATCTTTCACTAAAGGTCAGCACCTAATTACTCTGGTAAATGTGACCCGAAAGGTAACACTAAAGACAAGAAGTCACGTTCTTTGTGCAGCCAAAAAATTTCTCCATGAAAAGTACAAATCAACATGAATTTACATATTCAATAATCTAACTCACCTCAGCAAAGCAAAAGGGTGCTTGCAGTCACTTGGGACTGAAGCGGTAAAACCAGGCATGATTTAATACGAGCTTCAGAAAAAAAGTCTCATCAAACTGCTCTCGGTATCATGGAACAACAAATTTTTTCCTAAGCATAGCTAACCAAAGTGATTAGGTAGTCACCCAGCACAATAAAACATTGTTCAAGAGCTTCCCGAGATGGCTATGTTGGGTGTTGGTAATAACTTGGGTAAGGAAGGACTTTCTCCATAACTCAATACAGGTTATCAAGCCCACTTGGAAATTGAGCAAAACTTTGGTTGGTTGATGGCGAGAGTAGAGAGGGAGGCTTTCAAAACGGCAAAACGGCAAGGAGAAACTCATTTTATTATTATTTTTTTAGAGTGGGAGGAGGCTGTGGCTGTTGTCTCTCTCTCTTTTTTAGTGTGGAGTGGGGAGCAATTGAAGCGTGGGTAGAGAAATAGCAGAAGGAAAAGAACCCAAATTCCTAATCACCATTCTCATTTTATTTGTAGAAATGAAGCATGTAAGAATAGCTTAAAAATAAAACAATATTCCATCACCTCTCAACTGACTTAATCTTTTCTTGGAAAAAAAAAATGAAGTTATAATTGCTGCTCAAGGATCGCTAATGCCATAAGCAAAATCAAAGATGTCTGATTCTCTGACATAAAACAAGCAACTCCTCAAAGAAAAGATCTCATGAACTTATCCATTAATAATCATAAAAATGCATTTGTGATTCACAAGGATTAACAAGGATTAAGGCAAGTATTAGGGAGAAGATGCACGCATGATTAAATTAAGAATAACAGAGCAATTTCACTGAAATAAACAAAATTCTACCAAGCAAGCAAAGTAAAAAGAAGCAGTCCAAACCTTTACAAACATTCCATCCAATTCTTGACATATTCACCCAAATTTCATATTTATAGCATCCAACTTTTTCAGAGCATTAAAAAAAAAACTGATAAAGCTTTTCATACATAGGTAAAATGATACACTTATAAAGAAATTATAGCTTAGGGTGTCAGATATTAAATATTCAAGAATTCGAAGCACAGGTATGTAGTTGCTCAGGAATCAAGATATATGTATGTAAATACAAAAGCTTAGGTATGATACATATATAAGAATTGTATGCAATGTATGTGAATGCACCAATGTATACGTGTCAAAGCACTCCCCACCATCAAAGGAATCTATACCGTGAAGTTATCAGAAAAGACAGGCCAAGAAGCTCAGATTCTTTGATCTTCGTCATCTCCTTTTTTCCCATAGCCTCTCTTATTTTCAGCAACAACCTAATTCGTTTATTTATTATTTTTGCAAAGAACACATCAAACCAGCTATCCTCAGCCGCAATTATATTAGAGCATATCATTGCATTTCCCACTCAACTATTATATCCAAATTCCTCCCTAAACTCTGATAGCCACCAGGAAACTAGCCCTAAAACAAGATTCAAACAAAAGGGTGAAACCCGGTACACATCTCAGGCAAGCTCAACACCATAAAACTGAGATCCGATAGGACAAATAAATTGGTGAGTAATGAGACTGAAAGGAATCAGATCAAATTGCTTTTATCAAAATTGATGCAATTCTTTTAGACAATTTGCCTTTAATAGATCCGAAAGCTGGCAAAGCGATGGAATCAAACCTTTGATGGTAAATCTGAAAAGGGCGAGTGACTTTTGAGCAACAGAACCTTCAATTGTCTCAAGGGTTTCAGGAGGAAGAAGTTAAGAGGGGAAGAGAAGATAAGAAAAAAAATCGTGTGTTTCCTCCGTAGGCTCCCCGTAGGGGTCCTTATAGCCGAAGGAAAATGGAAAAGAGGGGAGAAGGCCTTGTCACCATCGAATGCAGGGGAAGGGTGTAGCTCAGCTGAGCTAATGCTTCGGGAAGGAGGGGACTTAGCCAACCAAATGCTTCGGGGAGACAAGCCCGCCAGAGTCGACCTGTCAAAGGAGGAAGTTCGCAGACCATGGAGAGGAGTATGAAGCAGACGTCGGCTTTGGGAAGGAGGTCCTTCGACAGGAGATGTGGGGCAAGGACTAAGAGGTCAACTTCTCCTCACGCGAAGGAGAAGGGATGGGTGAGGAAGTGCCGTGTCCTGGCTAGGTTTTCCAGTTGAATGGGAGGAACGTAAGGAAAGGGGTGGTGAGTGCATGAGTTAGGTTTTAAAAACATCCCTTTCTTTTTAGTTTTAAGTTATGTACACCGACTTCCGTGCAATTCACTCGGACGCGGGACCTAACAAAATATATGTCCTCCCTATGCGGACACGCTTGCGCGGTCTGTGGTCTTTCGAGTAAATTTATTGACAATCGGGTTAATTTATGTTAGCATCATGTGCGGCACGATGAATGATATTTGTTGATTCGAACTGAGCCGTTAGCGAGCAAAGTGCTTACCGGTGCTTGTCTAAGCGTTAACCAAAGTCAAGCAGACCGCTTTCGACAATGAGTCACCTGTCGTACATTGTGGGGTTTTTCTTATGGATTTTCCAATCCCTATAGGAACTCAACTTGAGTTCAATATGTATGTTTTAATTGACTCAACTAAACACTGAAGGTTCAGAACCACCCATATGAGACTGCAATGAGTCAAAAATTGACTCTAATTTTTAAGTAGCGTTGGTCCTAGTACCATTTCTTTAGGAAAGTCAAATAAGAAATTCCAAGGCTAGATCATAGGCCCTATGGAGAGAGAGAAAGGAAGACCTAAAAAATGAGATCAACACGTGTCTTGATAGAATAAATATTTATCTTTTTTTGGCACAAGTAGAACTAGAACTGCACATAAACAAATATTATTATGAATCACATCTCGAGCCATTAAATCTGTACTATGTTTCTCCCTCTTTCTATAATTGACTGGACACGCTTGATAAATGAGTTTGTTTAGAGGAGTTGGTCCTGGAATGAAATCTATTGCATGTTCTAACACTTTTAGTGACAATCACCCATGAAGTATCATGTTCCAACGCTTTTAGTCCGAAAACTCCCTCACAAGGGCTATCTCTCCTCTGGTATTGGCTTCTCTGACTCACGACTTTCCAAGTCAACCAAGGTTAGGCTTGCCAGACTTTCTCTCATGGGCTCATATTGAATCACTAGTATTTCTTAGTCATAGGCTAGAAGCTAATACTTTTTTTTTAGTTTGATTTTCTCTTTTATACCATTGTCCATTTATTCAACCGTTCCCTGCTTAGTGAAAAATATCATTCATTTGTTTGGGCAATCTAATACAATGTACCCAAACCATGACACTTGAAACATTTTTTGACTGTGATATATTTGAGAGTGTTGGTGGGCTCTACATTTTTTTCACTCTTGATTGATTTCTTCTTAGGTGGAGTCGGCTTGGATGTTTTACTGGAGGTACCTTTGCTGGGTGATCCTTGGGTTGAACTTTGCTTGTAAGCTGTGCTAATGAAATTTTTTTTTCTCCTTCAAAACTAAGGTCTGTACATCAAGTTGGGATCAATACGACTCCAAGTGCGCCATATTACTAGTAGATGACTTGAATCCTCTAAGATACATTGCTAGTGTGTGCTCCTCTGGTTCCACCTACTCCCATTTTAGCATGGTTGATCAAATTCAATGTTGCACTCTTCCTCAGAAGAATCTCTCTAGTTCAGGTGGTGGAATTTTTAGAACATATGCTATCAATAATGTGGGAAAAATATTCACATAACATCTTTCTTTTCATCTTAGATCAAGTGATGATCTCACTCTTTTCTTCTCGATTTCAAATGTGTTTCAGTTTCTCCCACCATGAAATAGTATTTTTCCTGAGTTTGATAGATGCTAATTTAACTCTGTTGTTTTGTGGAACGCCTTTCACTAAACAGTTAGACCAATTGCTTGAAAACACTTGATAAACTCGTCCGGATCCATACAATCATCAAAATCTTATAAATTACATTTATTCTAAGATCTTGGTTTATCCTTTGATATTTCATGCTAAATCGTCGGGATATTGGCTTAGTCACGGGAAACTTCTTGATAGAAGATATTTATTTTCTCCCCCTCATTCCGATGAGTCATTGTTTGGCTATGGGTGATCTCACCAAATTATCTCATCGCAAATGTGGCTAGGCTTTGTTGCAGTAGGAGGATTCTCGTTGTATTTCTCTATAGTAAATTTCTAGACACCTTATTGAGAGTTTTTTCTTAGCGATATGACAGCCTTTTATCCCAATAAGGTTTTCTATAGTGTAGGATTACAAATCAAGATTGGTCGGGGCCTTAGATTTTGCTGGTAGGTGTTGGTGTGGAATTTTGGTGAATATGGAAAGACTAGATTTTAAAAATTTAGGGTTATGGTTAGGAATTATCGTAGAAATAATTTGGGTATGTGGGGATTTTTTTTTAATTTTGGATTTGGGGCAAGAAAAAAAAATTCCTAAAAATATTGGGTTTCCGGTTGTCGGTCTATTTTTTTGAAGGTTTGGAAAGTATGAAAATAAATTTTGAAAATTTAATTTAATTTATGCTTTAATTTTCGAAAAATGAGACCAAATAGATATCATTCATCTAATAGTTTGCATAATCGTGTCCGATACATCGAATATTGCACTCTCTCGAAAGATAAGTGTATACCTAGGCGATAGACCCAATCCTGCAAACTAAGAGATTTGTGACATTCGTTTGGTCTGCGAACCTTTTATGTGTGACCGAAAAGTTCCCCTATTTAATACAAAGATTAAATAGAGTTTATTTTACTTGAGTTCTAAGTTTCCTATAGAGACAAACCCTTATAGTTAATTACATTCTAAATGACGGGATCACTTGAGGAAACTCTCGATAATGATCAAAGGTAGTAGTCTTCAAGATTTTAAGGTTTAAGTTTTTACGGTAGGATGTGGAAAGACAAGTGGGAGTGACTCAAATATGAACAGTTATTTCATGAGTCCAAAGGAAGGAACATGTAGGGGATGTCATGGATCATGAGGAGAAATCTCAGTGACTTCCCAGACTATTCTATTGTGTGGCCGTGTTTTGGAGATGTTATTTGAGTGTTCAATCTTGTCAATTTTATTATTTGGGACTTATATTTGCATAATAACTGATTATGCAAATAGCCCGCAGAGATAAGAGATTTTACGTCGTTCTTGACGACAACGTTGGCACCTAAGGAGAAATTAGGACTTACGCTGCACAGCATGGTTGTGTAAGGGCCTGAAAGAGGGTGAGGATTTACGTCGCTCTAGGCGAGCTACCTCGAAGTCCTATGGATTATTTAAACTAGGAAAGATTGCTGAAGAAGATACTCTTGCTGCTCGCTCTGAGTTCCTCGTCATGCTGCCCACGAATTTAGCTCTGAACCTTCTGTCGTCGGGTTAGCTCCAGGTTTAAGTGTTTAATATTGGTGATTTGTGTTTTACAGTTTTGGTGTCAATGTTTGGTTTTATTTTGTTTCGGTTTTGATTTTGCATGTAAAATAAACAAATTGTTGGTAAATAAAATGTACTTTGAGAAGTAAAATACGGTAAAGTAAAATGCTGTAGATAAACTGTAAAAGCGCACCTGGACATCTGCTTCTATTACGTGATAAATATTGCGAGCGTAGTATGACTGACAACATATTTAAATAAACAATCAAGAAAAATAAATAAGACGAGAAAACCCAGCACGAATAGTCAGAAAAATGAGTCGTAAAAATCACGAGCAAAAGAAACTCTTGACCACATATGAAAGATCAAGACTGGGTGTAAGACATTAGTAAAAGTGGGGGGCTCAGAGCTGGACTGTGTGTTTCCAGATCTTGAATAAGAGTTACCAACCCGACAATCTACACAAGACAGTCTTTAACTTCAATCCAAGTGACTAGCCGTATACCTTTATAAATTTTCATAAAAAGATTTTCATGCAAAAGTTGTTGTTCAAGTCTTTTTTATGCAGAATTCTTTTTAACATACAAAAGAAATTTTTATTTTTATTTTTGTAAATACATTGTAAATTCGTATAGTCCACAGGCTAGTCACTCTAATCGTGCTAGATCTACTGATAACCTAAGAGTGTCGGGGGCAATGATCCCACCAAGAATCAACGAATAGTATCATGGATCATTTCCTCTCCCTTATTGAAGATCCTTGAGGTAGGAGATACTATTCTAATAATTTCTCTTCGTATCCCTCGTTTAAGCACACATAAGCAATGCCGTCATTGCCCTCGCCACTTAGACCCTGGACTTATCCTAGTCTGATGATCCATATGTGGCATTAACAAGTTTTCCTAATTGCTAGGAGGATTTGAGTGTAATATCCAAGCTCAGATCCCGGTGCACCGAGTTTCACTGTAGGTTAAGTCATTGTGAGAATTTCACTGTTGATTTAATTAAGGAAGCATAAACTACGCCTCGGTGCATCCTTATGTCTAGTGTCTTAATCAGTTTGTGAATCAGTGCATCCTTATGTCTAGTGTCTTAATCAGTTTGTGAATCATGGTCAAGTGCCAAGTTTCATTATTTATTTGAAAATTAGGTGGATGAACGCTCACTTAGGGTGTGCTCCTAAAATCTAGGAAGTCTATGCTGAGAATTTGGTGGATGGGCTCTCACCTAGGGTGTGCTCCTAAAATCTAGGAAGGCTACACTTTAACTTGTGCTTAAAGTGATTTAAAGTCCGGGTCCTGATACTAGGTGATATTGTTCTAGGGAGTCTAAAAGGTGTTATTGAAGAGGATTTAGCGGGGAGTCTGTTATTGAATAATAAGGGAATGATAATATGCAAGTTCGACGACATTTGAACTGGGACAAATATCATTTGGCGGCTGTTCCAGCAAAAAATAACAAATATAGCTCTAAAATTATAATGTATGAACGACGAGTAGATTCATCACATATTCTTGCACAAGCTAAATACACAACACTTGCAAAAAAAAAAAAAAGATGATGTAGTACTTTTATTATAGAAAACAAATATTATAATATCCAACAACGCAAAATCATGCAAATGTCCGCTAAAATTGAGAAATAATGAAATATGAATAGTTCCATCTAAAAAAAACTCTCATTCTAATTAATTAAATTTCAATATGGGTCTATAAGGGCTGGTAGTTATTGCTTGCAGAAGAATTCCTGCAATTGGGAAAATTGCAAAAATCCTGCTCGATCCAGCTTTCATGATTGCGATGCTTTACCGGGATCGGATCCAATCTCGATTAATCTTCCAACATTCCCGGGATTGATTCCACTCCTTGCAGAATATCACAATTGTGGGATCTCGGGACCGTGATATGGTATCCACAATAGAGCTCCCGTGTCGCCCAAATAATGGAAGCCACGTTGAAGGAATATATAAACCTAATTTGTATTTTCAAAAAAGAAAAGATTTAGTATAAAATACATAAAAAAAGGTAGGAAAAGATAAATTCGTTATTATCATAAAATCAGGGTCAATAACATCTACAACTCTGAAGAACAATATGCTAAAATGAGAGTAAAACATTCAGTGAAAATAATAAAGTAGGAAAAATAACTATAAAAAAGAAACTACCCAAATCCAACAAATATAATTGGGACAAAAATTGAAATATCAAAAGTAAATTTATTATTGAATGAGCCACTCTTTGGATGAAGGTTCTCATAGCAACCTGATAGAAATTTTTATACAAAATTATCAATAAATGAGTTTGATAGATCAAATTTAGTAAATGGCATTGTTTATTAAAGTATAAACGACAATGTAGTACAACGTGTAATATCAGTAATGAAACATGATGATTTACTATATGCATCTATAATATTATCAAACAAAAGAGCGTTGTCACAATTGTCATCTAACCTCGATGATGATATGACTATGCTCAATCATTTTAATGTAGTATGTAATCATTGACAATCAATTTTATGTATTTCATCGCATTCATTTTTAATCTAGTTTGGCCTTATTAATGTATGACTTAACAATAATTTATTTTTCGATTTTAGTTCTTTTTATATCCACATAGTCGGTTTTAATAAAAACCTGAAAATCGTGAAGGTAGACACCAGCCCAAGAAAATACGTTGATTTTCTATGGTGTTACTCTATGGACTTGTCGGCTTGGCTAACCAACTTCCAGAATGGTTCTATCAATCTACATACTGCATATAAGCTTGTAATTTCAATTTTTTACATTTATTATATAATAATTTGACAAATAATATGATTGTAACTTGGAAAAAAATTATTGCAATTAATAGAAATAATGGGTAAGAAAAGTAATCACTGTAAATGTCTAATTAAATCTAATATGTAAGAATTTGTGCAGTAATAAATCAAGGTACACATTTCTTTGATGAATAGCGCAAGAATCCTACAACATATGCATAATATAACTAAGCTCAAAAAGGCAAAAGTACCAATTCTATATAGCAGCTAGAAATCTAATTCAATCAACAAGGATAACACCCATACAAATGAAGGTACATTTATCTTTTATTTAGTAATTGTTGCTTATCTCGAGATGAGCAATAGGACACCTATTCTATTGAAATTCAACCATGACCTTCTATGAAATCACTTGAAGTTCTTACAACAAGAATCTCAATTAATTATTGATATAGACATAAAGGCATAGTGTAAGTACCTAAGCTACCAAACCAACATTTCAAATCAAATATTGTGACAATTATTATTATTATTATAGATAAGAGTTTGAAAGATAATGTTGTAAAAATTAATAGAGTTGGTGATAGAATTATAGTCAGTAAGATTATTATTGATACTAAGATTTTTAATTTTATAAGTGCTTATGTTCCTCAAGTAGGTCTAGATATATGGACTAAAGCTAAATTCTGGAATGACTTAGAAGACCTAACACAAATGATATCTCTTGAAGAAAGAATTTTTATTGGAGTAGATTTAATTAGATATGTCGGTAGAGTGGTAGAAGATTTCAGAATAATTCATCGTGGCTACGATTTTGGAGTGACTAATGAAGAATATAGAGCAATTTTAGATTTTGCTCTAGCGTATGATTTTGCTATTACTAATATTTTATTCAAAAAAAGAGAATAATATTTTATTATTTATAAGAATTGATCTAATAAATTACAAATTGATTATTTTCTTATGAGAAGAAGAGATCGTCGAGTTTGTAAAGATTGTAAGATTATTTCAAGTGATGATTTAAGTACCCAATATTGATTTTTAGTTTTAGATTTTAAGATGCAGAGTTGTCAAAAAAAAATGTTAGAACTCATCATCGTTGAATTAGATGGAGGAACCTAAAAGACACTAATAAAATTATTTTTATGAGTAAAATTCAAGATTTTAAAATTTGAGATGTTCATGAAGAAATAAATGCTATGTGGGATGAAGTAATAAACACTATTAAACGGGTAGTAAAAGATGTACTTAAAGAATAAAAAGAAAAAAAATTTATAAATAAAAATAATTGGTGGTGAAATGATAATGTGCAAGAAAAAATAAAATATAAGAAGTTATGTTATAAAAATTGATTTAATAGTAAAAACTTAAGGAACTAAGAAAATATCAAACGGCTCGCAGGGAGCCTAAAAGAATAATCTGTGACTTTAAAAATTTTGTTTTTAGTAATTTTTATGATAGATTAGATACTAAGGAGGGTGAAAAATATAGGTTAATTTAGGCAAACAAAGAAAAAAAGAAAACAAAGATTTAACCCTAGTAAAGTGTATTAAAGATGAAAATCAAAAAAGTATTTTTCTTAAAAAAAATATTCAACATAGGTGGGTGAGTTATTTTGATAAACTCTTTAATGAAGTTTCTAAAAATATGATCAACCTTAGTAATCTTAATATCATTAATAATAATAAAACATTTCATTTTTTACCGTCACATTAGTAAAAAAGAAGTTGAGTAGGCTTTAAAGAAAACCAAGGGTGGAAAGTGTGTAGGACTTGATGATATTCTAATTGAAGTGAGAAATATTTAGGAAATTTGAGAGTTTCTTGGCTTACTAAACTCTTTAATCTTATTTTGAAAATTAAAAAAATGCCTGAGGAGTGGAGGAAGAGTATTTTGGTCCCCATTTTTAAGAATAAAGGGGTTGCAAAAGAGTGTGCAAATTATATAGGAATTAATTTGATGTTTCATGCTTTAAAATTATGGGAGAGGGTAATTGAACATTGGCTAAAACGTATTACAAAGATTTCTCAACTTGGATTTATGCCCGACAGGTTTGTCATGGAAGCTATACATTTATTGAGAGGTTTGATGGAGAGGTTCAATGACAATAAGGAGGAGCTACATTTGATTTTTATTGAGTTTGAAAAAGCATACCTTAAGACTCCAAGAGATGTCCTTTGGAGCATTCTTGAGAAGAA
>NEWO01000023.1:1690335-1713065 GCA_003013225.1 Phalaenopsis aphrodite | reverse complement strand
GTCGATGTGTACCTTCGGCCCAGATTATATCAAACTAGAACAAATTGATAAAAATGTATGCTTGCAAATGGGAAAAGCGACTTAGACGGTTTGGGAACCAGAGCAATCGTCAATGGGATCCAAGACCGACCACAGAGAACCAGAAGCTTCGACAGATGAATTGGAAACTCTTTCAACCATGGGAGAATGTCGCGGGGTGTGGGGAAGGACCAACTGGGCCTCATGGGAGGGAGGACTGAGGGTTAGGGGTGGGTTGCCGTCCCCTCCTTCCCCTTCTTCCTTTCCCTTGTCCCCTTTTCCCTCACCTTTCCTGCTCCTTTCCCTTGGAACCAAGCAGAAGATGTCTTTTCTCCAAAACTTCAATAGTCGGTGGGAAGACCCAGTAGATAATAAGAATCACTTAGCAACCGAAGTCATGCAAACCCTTAAAACCGCGGAGGCTCAACTTGTCATACATGATAAGTATACGAGATATTTTATTCTTTAAATTTTAGCTTGGGAGAACTTACGTCGATGTGTACCTTCGGCCCAGATTATACCAAACTAGAACAGATTGATAAAAAGGTATGCTTGCAAATGGAAAAAGCGACTTAGACGGTTTGGGAACCAGAGCAATCGTCAATGGGATCCAGGACCGACCATAGAGAACCAGAAGCTTCGACAGATGAATTCGAAACTCTTTCAACCATGGGAGAACGTCGCGGGGAGCGGGGAAGGACCAACTGGGCCTCAAGGGAGGGAGGACTGAGGGTTAGGGGTGGGTTGCCGTCCCCTCCTTCCCCTTCTTCCTTTCCCTTGTCCCCTTTTCCCTCACCTTCCCCCCCCCAACCACCTTTCCTTTCCTAAGAACTTTCCTATTTTAAATCATTTCCTAAAACATTAAATTCTAATTTTATTCTCCTCCCTTATTTTAAAACTCTTTCCTGAAATAAGAAATATATTTTTTTTTATTTTTCTTGTTTATTTTAAAAGCCTTTCCTAAAATTTAAAATCTATTTTTATTCTTCATTTTTTTAAAAGCCTTTACAAAAATCTGAAATACTTTTAACTTTACTTACTTATTTTGAAAGTCTTTCCAAAATATGAAATCCTTTCTAAAATAGGCCAAGCCTTTTTATAAATAGGAGGGCATGTGCTTATAGTTAGGGGTCTTGTTTTTGATATCTGATTTTAGGTTTTAGCTTTGATATTTTTTCTTTGAGTGTTGTATCTAATGTTGACGTAGTGCTCCGGCTGTTCCTGATCCGAGGTGGTGATAATCTTTAGGGGCCCGGGTGGTGCTCCGGTTGTAGCTTGACCCCAACTAGATATTTATCTACCCTTCCGCTTTTTCTGTTTTTGTCCGCCCGCTTTCCAACTTTCTAGCAGGACTCCACCACTCTTACCCTTCGCCCCCGCATCTGCTGGTAGCTATCTTGTCTGTCAGTGTGCGTTGGATTCCTCCCTTCACCCCTGCAAACCCCGCTCAGCCTTGTCTCTGCTCGCATTATGCCAAAAGGCTGTCATCTTTTCTCCAGCAGACTGTCGACATCCTCCCTCCACCAGCAGCCTCCGCCCCAGCTCCCTTCCCTTTGCAAGCCGCCCCACTGGTCCCCTGCTTCTGCAGACCATCTTGAGCCTCCTTTGCTCAGCAAATCACCTCCTCTGCTCGTTGCCCCAACAGGCCCTCCATCATCATATCTACCCCCAACAGGCCTCCCTTCCTTGTTCAGCCGGATTCCAGTCACTGACATCGCTTTCTTCTACTTCCAGCTACGGTTCGACGCTTTCACTATCACTACCTGACTGTCCCACCCTTCAAACAGCAGCAAGATACTTTCCCACCTACAATCTTCCTCCGTCCGATCTTCACCGTAGCCACCAGCCTACACCTCCACTCCGGAGTTCCTACTCGAGCTTGTTGTGTCTTTGTTTGTCGAGTGTTTGTTTGTAATTGATTTATGTGGTGTCTTCATTTTTGTTAGAGTTATCGTTGTAACCATCTCTTTAAGTTATTAATAAATTCGTGTCTTGCGTTGTGGTTTGGGTTAACTCCGGTATCTCTCTATCTCGCTTGTTCTCTCATTCACTGCTCTTGTGCAGTGGATTCAAATGAGAGTAGATAAGTAATTGACCTCATCTTAATTCTCCTGAGGGTGATGCAGTGGGAGCTTCCTCGATAGACACCTGCGTAGCATGAATATATTTTCATTTTTTATAATTAAGTTAATTAAAATATTAATTGGTTGTTGTCACATCTTATTTAAATAACAAACGTCTTGAATGGAACATCATTTGTTAACTCACTTTATTTGTATGGATTGAGATAACAGCAGACTGCCATGCCAATAATTTGAGTTTGACAATAACTAAGACAAATTTTATGCTGATCATTTGATATTCCTCTGCTATTTTGAGTTAAAATCCTTCATCAAAAGTATGTTTTGTTTGCTTTTATGATTTTCTTAGTAGTTTTTTTTAGCAACTGTTTCTAAAGCATAATAGTTGGTGGGGAAGATAGATTTAGGGGGTCTTTGGTTGCAAGGAAGATTTAAGTTAAATTGGATTTAGTAAGTCCGGATTTATCAAATCTAGGTTTTACGAAATCTGAAATAATGTTTGGTTCAACCAAGATTAATTCCAGTTAAATTCATTTGACGTGTTCGGTATAAATCTATTTTAAATATTTTTTTTTCCAAGTTAAATATGTTAAATTCAACTAATAAATTAATTTAATAAACTGAATGAGCAATAACTAGATTTAACATAACGACAGATTTATCTAACCTATTTATGGCAGTTTGGTGTATTTATGTTAAATCCATACTTAAAATCTCTTTAAAAGTATCCAATCAAACACACCCTTAGTATTGGTTATGAAATAAGATGAATTATGGCCTTAGGATTACAAATGCAATTTAGGGCGAGATACACAATGCATTTAGAAAAGATCGCTAACTATTAACTTTAGGAAAAATAAAGCACATTGAATATGCAAACTGACAATCACACTTTGTTCATTCTAAATAGTATTTCAACAGTAGCCAAAATGTGAAAAAAAATTAATATATATAAAATTTTAACAACAATTAAGTTCACCCATCAGAAAGGTAATCCAACATATATTGTTGAACATGAAAAATTTTCAATTATTACACAAATCAATGGTTAAACAAATTAATATATGATCAATGACATAAATTTCCAAAAGAAAGAACCAGACCTCGCGCCAGTTCTCTGAGACTTGCCCCAAAACTGAAGTATTTTTAATTCTTATTGTCAAATTAAATTTACAATGCCTCAAGGGTACTATTTATGTAGTCTCTAGGGACCTAGATAAATAAATAAGTAAAAAAACTTATTTGAGTGGAGAAAAGTGCTATAATAGTCCCAAACCTTTGCAGATGATCATCATAATATGGGCTGAAATAGTCTCGATGAAAGACTATTTTTGCCCTAATTTAAAGAGTTCGGGAACTAATTTGAAACTTTTATAAACTCTGGGACTAAAATGGCCCATATAAACTGTCAGGGGACCATTTTGCCGTTTTGACACTTAGGGTCCATTTGAGGCAGCTTATTTGGTGCAGTGGTATTTTGAAAACACACCTGACCTGTTTGGGTAAACTGCATTTTGACAGCTTATGCGTTTTCAAAATGCATAAAATAACGTTTTCACACCGATGATAGCTTATTGGCAACAGTCTGACTTTTTCAAAAATATAAAAATTACAAATAGCCACCGTACCTAGCTTATCAGAAGATTATTTTTAATCAGCTTATCAGCAGATTATTCAATAAGCTACAGCTTACCCCAAACAGACCCTTAATCTATCTGAATGTGTCATGATTTATTAAAATATGTTAAGTATAGATTAACCTAATTTTGAAAGTAAGATACGAGTACTCCCATAAAAGGAACATTTTTCTTATTTGTTTTGTCTAATTCCTGATTTACAGCAATTTGCCTTCAAAACAAGTAGGAAACAATGTCAAACAATGATTAAAATGGTTAGGAACAAATGTTCTAGCATAGCATAGGTAGTATTTAGCATGAAGCGTGTAGTAGGAATACGAGAATTGTCGGGTGAAAAGGTGTTATTGAGGAAGGCAACAAGTAATAGAGCCTGAATTAAGGAAATAACGTGAGGCAGTGACACCAGGGAAAACAATAGCAGCCATTGTGAAGTAGAGTTTCATGGTTGTAATATAAATACTATAATGGGAGACAAATTTTCACTATTTTGGCCTGCTTAGAAAAATTCAGCTTTGATGTAATAAATATTTTATATTTTTCATGCAAATTTGGGCGGATTATTGTGCTTTTGCAATTTAATCCAAGCACCATCATAAATAAGCCTTTCTTTAAAAGTTATGATTCCACTATCAGTAGTGGACATATTCTTCCATTCAACTTGTCTTCTGGAGAAGATAAGTAGATTCATTTGGAATAGATTAATAATGTTATGATGATATCAGAAAAAGGGGGTAAGAAGATAAGAATCCATGATGTTTGTAATAGATTAATAATTTAAAATAAGATTAGATACATTAAAGTTTGGAATACTTATAATTTTTTTTCTCAATCTATAAGTCCTTATCCCCATGCATTCTACACCCCAATCTTTCTTGCATTTAATTTCTCAAATCATTGTTGAACGCCTTTCGTGTTTTTTTTTGAATTCTTAATCTCTTATTCACACCAAAAATATGTCTATATTTTTTATGGTAATTAGTTAGTTTTCTTTTGATCTTTTCATGCAAATCAAACAATTGTGTAAATCATGGAAATGATACAAACTAGAATGGCAATATGCATCACATAATAATGATTTATAATCTAATCCTATATGATGAGATGATTAAGAAATTCAGAAACAAAGAAATCATACTAATATGAAACGTCCATTTGGATGAATAACCTTCTTAAAGAAAGCCAACACAAACAGTTTAAGTATTTGTAGAGATGAGCTATGCACAGGTAGGCTCGACCAAGCTTAAAATGAAGCCTTTTTTTTTAAAAAAATTTTGTTATTAAAAACTCTTCTATTTATCAACTTAGGAAGCAGGACTTATTCACTTTCAAATTCATGATATATTTTATTAGTTTGCTGCTTAGTCTTATTTATTACAGCAAACATGATTTGTTTTACACATTTTAGAACATATTCAATGTCTTTTAAAAGCACAATTTAGTTTTATATGGAGTTCAAGTTCACGTGTTAGGAGTAGATTCAATTCCACATAAAAGTTTAGATTCACAGTAAAGTATATATTCAATTTATATTAAAAGTTCATGTTCATATTCATGAGTAGATTAAATTTCAATGGAAGCTCAAATTTAATAATTAATATTAAATTCTACTAATTGCAAAATTATTGTAAATTCACTATAATTTTCTTTTAATTAGATTCAACCCCAAATGTAATTTAAAAAATTTTATTGTGATTCTTGCTTGATTATGGTTTAATTCTCTTTGAGGGTTAGATTTAATTTATTAGTTCATGCTTAGATTTTAGATTTAATTTTCACTTCTTTTGTAAAGATAAATTCAAATTTAGAAATAAGCTCTAGGTAGTTATAGATTTGATTGGAGGTTCAATTTTAATTGCTGATATAATCTTTAGTTCGAGGTTGAAATTTGTAATTAGTCTTTCATTAAAATTTAATGTCAGGATCAAACTCTTAATCTTGCTCTAATGTATGTTCATACTTATGTTTTAATGAAGGTGCCGATTCAGACTCTACTCAGTAAGATCATATTTGATGCATATGATTCTGTTGTTGCTTTAGCTTTTTAGGTTTGACAAATTTGAGATGAGATTTCTTTTTTAGGTATTTTAATTACTAGTGTGGTATTGCTAACAGATCATTATTAACATGTTTAAATATTGAAAGATCTGGTGATGGCTTTATGTAGGATTTTTGGTAAATCGTAACCCAAGTCAAACTTAATATCTTTCCCAAGACCTTTAACATAAACATATAACAATAAAGTCTCGTGTCTAGTTGTGTTTAATTGTAATACCTATAAATCTATCATAATCTATAAACACACTAGTAATATTTTGTCTATAAGTTGTAAAGTGATTCGGTAATTGGTTCCATTTTTCTCCGTATGATATACATTGTTCTTTGTCTTATATTAGTTCATTATAATTTTGTTTTTCCTGCAATACCTTTACTCATAACTTCTATCGAGTCGAATAACATAATTTAGATCTTCGTGATAATAATATTATATGTATTTAGAACTATGCCTTACTCTTTTTTATTTTTTTTTACATCTATTATTAGTGGACTCAATTTTTATGCCGTATTATAGTTGACATTATACAACCTTAAGCTTTGATGTCATTTTTTTTTCTTTTGATGTAAGATGATTAAGGATTTAGGTTACTAGTATAACCTTGGGTGTGATCCACAAGAAAAAAATAAAATCACACTCAGTCATGTTACCTACCATTACTTTTAGTCTTTTTCAATGTAAAAATGTGTATGTTTCACTCATGTATTTACTTCTACATTATTGCTAAAATTTGAAATTTCACAAAAAATATTTAACAAACATAAATTTTAACATATTTTGAAATGGAATTTGATAAATTTCATGCTTGACAAAATTCCAATCACTACAGAAACCAGTGGCTAAATAAATCGAAACACGAGTAATAATCAAAATCAAGCAGAAGCCCAAAGTAGTCCTCCAACTATTAAGAAGTTTTCAATTTAGTCTAAGAATTTTAGATTGATTCAATTTATTCTCTAACTATTAAAAGTTGTTCCAAATTAGTCTTAAATCATATTTTCCGTTAAATTATTCAAAATTTATGGGATTTGTATTAAATCACTTTTTTATTTGTTGTTAAAAAGTTTTAGTTTTTTATTTGCATTGAGAAATCTTTTCAGTTATTTTGAAATAAAAAATTTTAAAATAATCAAGAATTAAACAATAAGAGCTCACTCAATTTGAACATATATGAATTATTTGATTTCAATTGAATTTTTTATTCTAATATTATTTATTAGAGAACGTGTTTAAAAAAGTTAAAAATTAAATTGAAAAACTAATGAATTAATTTATTTTACATTTAAAACATTATGTATGCAAATGATAAAATTATATGATTGATGGGAAATCACTTATATTTTTTCAGAAATATTTTTCAATATATATATATATATATATATATATATATATATATATATTAATTTATTTATTTATATGTATGTATGCATTCACATAAAACTGCCTAATATTAAATTGAAAATAATTCTTTCCTGCTAATTTGTTGTGAAGGAATTGAGTTAAAAAAAGAGTAAAATTTGGTTTTGTTTGATTGATTAAATAGTGTGCTTTATTTTAAATGGTAGGCTATATCCAAGTTCAAACGATGCTCCAATAAAAAAATAATGATGACTTTTGTGAAGAGATTTATTAATACAAACTAAAACTTATAAGTTTTCAACCACAAATAAAAGAGAGATTTATATACAAACTATTTAAATTTTGAATAATTACATAAAAAAATGGAAATACCTTTTAATTTATGCAAGCAATCGTTAAATTTAACGAAAAATATGATTTAGG
This sequence comes from Phalaenopsis aphrodite, assembly GCA_003013225.1. NCBI lineage: Eukaryota > Viridiplantae > Streptophyta > Magnoliopsida > Asparagales > Orchidaceae > Phalaenopsis > Phalaenopsis aphrodite. The sequence goes on along the minus strand of NEWO01000023.1, from coordinate 1,705,494 downwards.
ATCAATTCGAAGTAACTTTTAATAAACGGGGACTAATTTGGAGCATTATAAAACTCTGTGACTAAATTAGACACTTTTTAATAGTCAGGGGACTATTTTGAGCTTTTACTCCATAAAAATTTACTAAAGAACTAAACCTCATGCCTATATACATAGACTCACATGTAGAATTAAGTAGTTCACACCCGTGAGCACTTAGAGAATATACATTTAATAAGCACAAACACAATGATAGAGTAAAAAAAATGAAATATAAGTTTAAAATTCAGTATACAGTTAATTTTACATCCCACAAGGGTCTATTTTTAGCCTACAAATGACAAAAAAAAAAAATCTAAAAATTTGTCGAAATCCATTAACATATTTTAAGTTTCAATTCATCCAATTATGAAATCTGATAATTAATTTTCTTCCTTTATCTAAGAATATTACCAAAATACAAAGGAAACGATGCCATTGGGACCAAACATGGCTAAAAATAGTGGATCCGATGTAATAAAGGCAATAATTATTGCGGGTAGCAGAACTTTAGAGGCCATTTGTAATCACTTTTTTTAGTAGTTTTTTGTTGTCTTTTAATTTAATTTTTTTTATTTTTTGTTATGAAGCAAAATATGCTTGCATTCTTAAATTAATGCTATTTTTTATTTTTATTATATATTGTATAAGTCGATTTATTTTGCTATTTGGAAAAGGAAGGTGGTGCTATGATTGGAGGTGTTGTGACATAGGCGGATGCACCATTTACTTATACATGGGGTTGTTAGGTAGTTGGTTTTCCTGTGATAGATGCAGGATTGGCCAATAGTGGGCGTGGGGTTAGCCTAGTAGTGGATACGGTGTTGGTTGACAAATGGCTGATATCATTGTTGGGTATAGGATAGGCCAATGGCATATGGATAGTTGATAGACTTAGTACGTGAGTGAGGTCAAGTGATTGAGAGTTCAAATTTTCAAAATAATGAAAACAACTAAAGTTTCTTTTGTTTTTAAAAATAATTTTATTTATTTTTAAAAGTAAAAAAAGAATTCACAGAAAACTAAACAAAAATATTTTCTCCAAATTAAAAATTACAAAAAAAATAAAAATAAAAATATTGCAGATCTGGCCCTTAGGAATTACTTGGTGGATAGGTCGTAGCAATAGTTTTGGCCTGAAAGCATTAATTATGGGATGTGGAAGGTGAAATACAATATAGTGGGAAGTGTGGAAACAACTTGAAGCAGCATAACAGGAGAAACAACGGTAAGTAGAAGTAGAAGCCCAATTCTGTAGCATGACCTGTTATTAGGAGACAAATGAATCAACTTAAAATGTTTCAAACTTATTGTTCCAGTTATCTTTTTACTACCTCTTAGATTCTTATATTGATTTATTTTAGTTAAACTTGATGGCTCTTTTAGAATTTGTTTCTCATGATAACTTTTATAATGCTCTCTTATGCATTGCTGAAATCGTAGGAATGTTCTTCTTTGCTTATTACTAGTACTTTCAAATATGCTAAATCAATAATTTCATTCATTACAAGCTCGTCTATTCTGGTTGTAAATTGTGCCATAGAACTTGGAGCTATCATATGCATAACTGCATGTTTGTACGACTAGAATCTTCTAGTTGTAAATCATAGTTCTTTATCTTATTAAATTTTATTCAATTCTCTCTTATTTCAGTTTTCAACCTCTTTATGTTGGTGTAAGGCTAATGTTGTTGATAACAGTTTCTTTAGACAAGTGAAAGCCTTTCCAACCTTTCAATGTTTTTTTTTGCTTAACTTGCTTGGTTGATGAGAATGCTTAAAATTTGAGTTAAATTATAAAGCATGGTTAAATTTTGACATAAAATTGGTAATAACCTCTTTAGATTCCTCTTTTTTTATTAACTTACCATGCAAACTTTGTGCGACTCATGATTTAGATTGCACCTTCTTTGTGAAGCGTATCACTCTACTGATTTGCTAATTGTTTACTTTTTTCACTTCTACAAAAAATAACATGTAGGTTGGCAATGATATATCTCAGTTTGTTGGCCCACTAATTTTGAATCTCCTTTTAAAGGTACAATTGCTTTTGATCTCAGCGAACTTTATTTTGAGTCCATTTTTTTAGTCATTTCAATTTATCTGTTACATTTTTTTTTTAAAGTTCTAATAATAAATGACATGCTTATAGGCCTGGGGATGGCAAATTTCTCCTTTACTGCAGTGGAAATATTTATATTGATTATCATTTATCACAACCGGATCCTTTATTTTTTATGTTGGATTGCTTCTTTTGGTTTTTTAGCCCTACTGGGGCATATTTTGGATGTTATTTTACCAATTGTCTATTATAATTTATCACAACTGGTCCCTTTTTGTGCTTTTTTCTGATTCTTGGTTACTTACTATTTTCTCTGAATTTTCCTATTAAAGCTTTTGTGTTCCATGGGCTTGGTATGAGGGGTGGGTATGAGCACCTTTTTTTGTCAAATCCGTCTATCTGATAGCTAGAGTTTCTTTTCCTTTCATTAATTGCCAAATAGTAGTTGTAAAGTTTCTAATGATTCAGCTATTCAGTTTGTTTCTCATTATTTTCAAATTTGTTACTTGTAATATTCTGATTCTCAATTGTCCAGTCGATGCAAGAAGGAGATCCAGTGTGGCATGGCTACGTCTATGCATTTTCAATATTTGCAGGAGTGGTATGAACCTAAATTTTTTGTTAATATTTTTTTGATGAGTGATTTGCTTTCATTATATTTTATTTGTAATATATTTGATTTTATACTCACTATTTTTTGTAGCATAGTTTAATACTTATTCCTGTATGGAGATCACATATGTAAGAACATGTGATATTGAGAAATACATAATTCATTATTCTCTGCTAATCACTTGAAATGTACTTTTGTGCTGTAACCTGATTGCCTGAATAAAATCTTTCCAGTGGTCTTTTCATGTAGGAAGATTTACAGACCACTCAATTCTGATGTATTTACATATCTAACACCTAAGCATCAGATTTTACATACATGCTACTTACATATGCATGAAAAGGTGTGTTTTACTTTTTATAGGTTAAAATAGAAACATTTTTTATGTGATATGAAGTATTTTGGTGGTAGAAATGTAAAAAAACAAAGTTTAGGTGTTAGAAAGGTAAATGCATAAGAATTGAATGGTATGTATGTAAACGTCCCTTTCATGTATTCACTGAAAACCACTTGAGCTTCTGATTTCAACCTCTTAACTGTTGGGAGTAGCTGAAAGTTATAAAGGTTTTTTTCCTGGTGATGAGAACCTCCTGTCTTGTACAACAAATCGTCATTCAAAACGGTGAATTTAAAGTCCCCTAAGTCCTCTCCATTGGTTTGACAACCGGCAGATAGCAAAATCAGCTACTCTAGGAACAAAGTATTTGGAGTGATATCAGAGTAAATCCAACTGTGAGTAAGAATAAATCCAACAAGGAGAGGAACGAGCCCAACAAATTGTAGAAATATGTCCAACATTGAGCATTAAATCATGATTTATCTGAACTGAGCCCGAATCCAGGCTAAACCATATGAATCAACTAATTATATTGAATCAAATTAATAGAGAAAACATCCTTTTCTCATCATTGTCATCATAGTATGCTCCAAATAGAAATTTAAGACTACAAAATAAACCAATTCTTGAATTTAGACAAACTTTACACTTTGCTTAAATCATGTCTTGATACAATGCTTCCAACATAGATAAACACATAAATTTTCATCATGAACAAGTGAACTGATACCATTCAATCCCACGCTGTAGTTTCATTATGCCTCTAGGGACTGCTTCTACTTTCACAATTCAAAGCGTTTGTTATTAATTTGACAACTTTAAATTATTTTCTTAAGCTTAATGTCTGACATTAGCTTTTTTATGTATTCATTATCTTTCTACTGTTCATTTCCTATTGTTTCTTCTAATGGCTCTTCCTGAAAGTTATCATCTTCTGCAGACTTCTCATCTCCACAAAACTGGGATTATCATAATTAATCATGAAGTGATAATCCTATACTAGTCATTATTTATTCATCTTGCTGTGCAATATGTCTCATAACATGTACACGATACTTAGGAACCACATTGTTACCAAGCTGTCTCATCTATACTAATTGTAACTAGCTTTGCAATTGTGAAACTATCATATTTGACACATGAACTTCATGTGGTGAGTTCTGATTAAATAAACCTTTTTCAGTTTAGCTCTCATCTTTCCTGTAAACCTGTGACTTAATGATGCAAGTTTGCTAAGCTTGGTTTTTGTACTTATTCTTGTTTGTTTGACCAGTCTTTAGGAGTGCTATCTGAAGCTCAGTACTTCCAAAATGTAATGCGTGTTGGCTTTCGATTAAGGTCTACCTTGGTATGCCTTTTTTTTTCTTGAGCTACTCTCAATTTTCTGGCTTATGTGCATCATTTTCTTTTAGTTGCAATTGTTTCTTGTTCTATATTACTGAAGAACTAAATACTGGGTTATTTTTATATCTTTTGACATTTGTTCAGCAGAAGAATCCTATAATTTTATTGCTCACATCTATTAATAAGATGGTATTGGCTTTCTATTAAGAGTACAATATCAAATAAAAAAAATAGGTAATGCTATATTAGAGAACTTATTAGAGAACTTGTGTGATTATTAGAAGCTAAATGGAGAATTTGGTCAGCGGAATGGCACTAAGGCCATTCTTAGTAAATCCTTATGTTAGTTTTGTTTTGGAGAATGAAATCTAGAAGTTTGACTGATTGAATCCTTTGAATCTCTATTACTTGTTAAGTTTATGGTCAGGATGGTGGAAATCTCAGCCATCAACGTTGATTGCTTTTGATCAATAGACAAATCTGATAGTTCATATTCTGCTTCTGTAACACGTTATCATCCTGCAATAATTGATAAAAACTGAACTTTTTTGCTCTCCATTCAGTTATCACTTCTAAGGAAACTGTAATTCAACTAAGACCTTAAGGGCTTATTTGAGATTAATTTTATTTTTTCTTATGTTTTTTTGAACTCTATCATTGGCGGTCCCAAGCCCCGGGTGTGAAAGTGAAATGTTGCGTTAGATAGTCGCTAGCGTAAAATTTGTCGAAAATCATGATATGAATCTTTTTAATTATTGTTAAGGCGTCTTCTTGAAGCGATGTACTGTATGACCTGAATACAACAAAAAATGTGAAAAGTTTCCACATTACGGACGAATTCGGGTAAAGAAGTTAGTCTATGAAACTAATATTAAGATAGAATCTTGGAATATAGGTAATCTCACAGATAAATTAATGGAATTAGTTGATATTTTAATTCATAGAAAAATTGATTTTTTATGTGTTCAAAAACTAAATGGGTTGGAGGAAAAACTAAGAAAATTGATAGCTTAGGTTTTAAACTTTGGTATTCAGGTAAAAGTCGCACTAGAAATGATTTATGTGTAATTATAGATGATAGTTTAAAATATAATGTTGTAAAAACTAATAGAATTGGAAATATAATTATGGCCCTTAAGATTGTTGTTGATACTAAGATTTTTAATATTATAAATGTTTGTGCTCGTCAAGTAGGTTTAGATATTGGTTCCAAAGAAAAATTTTGGAACGATCTAAAAAAATTAATACAAATGATACCTCTTGTAGAAAGAATTTTTGTTGTACGAGATTTAAGTAGACATGTCGGTTGAGTGGTAGAAGATTTTAGAAATTTTCATGGTAGCTACGGTTTTTGAGTGTTTAATGAAGAAGGTAGAGTCATATTAAATTTTGCTTTAGTTTTTTTTTTTTTATTATTGCTAATACTTTATTTAAGAAAAGAGATGAACATATTATTACTTATAAGAATGAATTTAATAAAACACAAATTGAAGAAGAGATCGTCGAGAATGTAAAGATTGTAAGGTCATTCTTACTCATAATTTCAATACCAAACATCGATTATTAGTTATTAATTTTAAGATAGATTGTAAAATAAAGAGTACTAGGAACCATTGCCTTAGAATTACATGGGGGTACCTTAATGACACAAATAAAATTTTTTTATGAGTAAACTTCAAGATTTCAAGATTTGGAATGTTCATGAATAAGCAAATTCTATGTGAGATAAAATAATAAATACTATTAAACAAATGACAAAAAATGTGCTTGAAGACTCAAAATGAAAAGTTTTTATAAATAAAAATAGTTGGTGGTGGAATAAAAATGTGCAAGAAAAAATAAAACATAAGAAACTATATTATAAAAATTGGTTTAAATGTCTTAGAAAACTGAGAAAAATATACCTGTGGGCAGTCTAAGAGAACAATCTATGACGCTAAAATCTCTGTTTTAGTGATCTTTATTATAAATTAGATACTAAAGAGGGTGAAAAATATATGTATAAACTAGCGAAATTAAGAGAAAAGAAAAGTAAAGGTTTAACTTAAGTAAATTGTATTAAAGATAAAAAATCAAGATGTGTTTTTCTTAGAAAAAGATATTCAATATAGGTGGGTGGGTTATTTTGATCGACTTTAGTGAGGGGTGAAGGATTACATAGTCATCATCTGAAAATACAATCGACTTTAGTGATCTTAATATCATTAATAATAATAAAATATTACATTGTTATCGTGACATTAGTAAAAAAATAGTTGAAGAGGTTTTAAAGAAAATCAAGGGTGAAAAGTTTGTAGGACCTGATGATATCTCAATTGAAGTGTGAAAATATTAAGGAGATTCGAAAATTTCTTGGCTTATTAAATTCTTTAATATTATTTTAAAAATTAAAAAGATGCGTGAGGGGTGAAGGAAGAGTATTTTGGTGTCCATTTTTAAGAATAAATGTGACACACGAGATTGTACAAATTATAGTGGAATTAAGTTGATTTGTCATACTTTAAAATTATGTGAGAGGGTATTGAATATAGGCTAAGACGTATTACAAAGATTTCTCATATGCAATTTGGTTTTATGTCGGACAGGTCAACTATGGAAGCTATACATTTATTGAGAGGTTTGATGGAGAAGTACATAGAGAATAAGTAGGATATACATATAATTTTTATTGATTTAGAAAAAAAATTATAATAAGGTTCTAAGAGATACCTTTTGGGGAGTTATAGAGAAGAAAGGTGTTTATATTACTTATATTCAAGTCATTAAAGATATGTATACTAGAGGTGTTACTTATTTTCTAACAAAAGGAGGATTGACCAAATATTTTCTTATTTTAGTTAGATTACATCATGGATTGGCTTTAAGCCCATAACTTTTTGCTTTAGTTATGGATGCTCTTATTGGACATTTACAGGAGGATGTACCTGGTGTATGCTTTTCTTCGGTGATATCCTTCTTGTGGATAAAACTAGAGAAAGAGTTTAGGAAAAACTTAAATTATGGAGGTCAACGTTAGAGTCTAAAGGCTTTCGTTTGAGTAGAATTAAAACTAAATACATGGAATATAATTTTAGTGGTAGTAGCCCTAGTGGCAGAGTTGCAACTATGGGTAATCAAATCATTAAAAGGTGTAAACGTTTTAGATATCTCGGGTCTCTTGTTCAAAGTGATGGTTATATAGATGGGGATGTGATTAGTAGAATTCAAGTTGGTTGGTTGAAATGGAGGAATGCATCCGATATATTGTGTGATAGAAAATACTGCTTTTACTGAGCGGAAAATTTTATAAGATGGTGGTGAGACCTGCAATGTTCTGTGGTGCCGAATGTTGGCTTTTAAAAGACAAGCACAAAATTAAGTGTTGCCGAGATGAGAATGCTTAGGTGGATGAGTGGCTTTACACTTTGAGACAAAATGCAAAATGAATATATCCGTGATAGGGTTGGTGTACTTCCTGCGACTGAAAAAATTAGAGAGTTGTCTTGGACGGTTTGGTCACATTAAACATCGACCATCTGATGATTTGGTTAAGAGAGTAGATGTTTTAGATTCAACTTATGTTAAGAAAGGCAGAGGTAGACCTAGAAAGACTTGGGCATGTTGTTTAAAAAATGATCTTAATTTATTAGAATTAAATGAAAATATGACATTGAATAGGACACGATGGAGAGAAAAGATTCATGTAGCCGACCCCACTTAATAGGATAAATGCTTGTTGTTGTTGTTGTTATGTTTTTATTAACATGCTTGTTTACTATGTTTTTTACGTGTTTTTATTTTTTGCTTTGAAAAACAAATAAAAATGTTTTTGAAAAACACTCAAAATAGATTTTAAGTATTTTTAGTATTTTAAATATGTTTTGTTTCAAATCAAAACATAAACAAAATAAAATAATAATAAAAATAAAAATGATCTCAAATGGTTCCTAGGATATTGAAAGCCCTTTTTTCCTATCATAATTTAGCGATCACTTCAATACAGTACCATTCTAATACGTGCATTACTGATATTAGTTTCTCTTACAGGATGTTTCCTAGTAGGTGAGTGTTGTAAAATGAGAACTTGTATAGTTGTCGTTTTTGTGGTTTATGGTTTTTTATTTCATCCTCCTATTTTGTTTAGCTTATTGCATTGATCTTAAAACATCTTAGAAACGCTGCTACTTATGTGATTTAACTAATAGCACTTCATACATTTTTTAAATTTTGCTGTAGTCAATAACTAAATCTTCACCATTATGATATTAACAATGATGGCTGAGATAATCTTAACTATGAGTGTTATTTCAGGTAGCTGCGGTATTTCGTAAATCTTTGAGACTAACGCATGAAGGTCGAAAAAAATTTGCATCGGGAAAAATAACTAACTTGATGACGACTGATGCAGAATCACTTCAGGTAGTTAACTAATGACATTGTTGCTTGTTAAGGTTAGATCTGAAAAAAATTCAACGTTTTGTTTTGAACATTCCCATAACCTTATTACCTTTTAGTGGCAACATTGCAAAAAAAAAGGTTGTTAATTTGAGTTTTTATCTATTTTAGCATATCAGCTTTTTAAGAGATGAGAAATAATTTTTATGCTACTAAGTATATCTAAATTTCTTACAGCAAATCTGTCAGCAGCTTCATAGTTTATGGTCAGCACCATTTCGCATAGTTATATCCATTGTGCTTCTTTACAGTCAACTAGGCGTTGGTGCACTTGTGGGATCGATAATTCTGGTTCTTATGTTCCCCTTTCAGGTAAAGATTTTTGTTTTTTTGGTATCAATATAACTTTGTTTTCTATTTTTTGCATTGATCAAACTTGGATTTTCTACCCAATGGATTTGGTTTTCAACAACATTTTATGGTTTGGGTTTCTTTAGATATGGTATTCAGAAGGGGATTAATTAAATTTCTTTAGATATACGTGGATTCATTAAATATAGATTCAGAGTAAGGCATCATTTATTCAAATTCAGACCTTTGCTGAGATTCTAAATGCTGGCTATTCACCTGATTATGCTTAGACGATATTCTTTTTCATTATTATCATAATGCATGCTAGACTGATTTGCTTTGAAGCATGAAAATGAGTACGATGACATTGACACAACACGACATACTCTATGAAGCACATACACTTTTGAATGGTGCCCGTGTTTATCAGATACGGACAATGTTTGAGGCATCCCAACATGTCCAATACATCGTAAATCATTTCAAAGTCTTTTTTATTATAATTAATTTAGGCTACGACACTTATGGGACATGGTAGAACATGCCAAGGGCACAATAGCGAGACAAGATGAGGCACGGTTCATCGCTAAAATCATGGGGATAGAAGAAAATAAAACTGAGTTAGCTTGCTCTAATCGATACATTTCATTTCTCCTCGTGTCGATAAGCAGACGCTAGACGCTGTTGAAGACAATGAAATTGACTAGACTCATACACACACAACACACAATACACAACTTATTTTCAAGCTTGGATCGGAGTGTTTTGAAGTTGGGATCGTTTGAATCTGGGATACGAAGAAGCTTAAGGTATAAGAGTTAAAAGACGTTCCATCTTACCTAGAAAGAGCCTTAAGCTAGGATACGAAGAAGCTTAAGGTATAGTCTTTGAGCTAGGCTCTTTCAGGTATGGAATATCTTTCTTATTCTCAATAATAAGTTCAATCACTCCGCTCCTTTGATTCTGCCACGATAACATATCATTTTGCTCAATTGAGTTTGTTCATTTGGCCTTTATGAAATTCATCGCAAGAATAACCCTTTATGGATGACATTCGATTGTTTCTCTTTGAATTTGTTCCTATCTTGAATTTCTATTGAAGTTTCATTTATATCTAAAACTTATTATATACTATTTAATTGTATTATATGTCATGTTATTATGGAATCTTGCGCTAAACAAAGTGAAATGCATATGTCATTGCTGCGTTAAAAACTTATAGTTGCATCCATGTGTTAGAAATGTTCCATCGCACATTAAAAAGAAAATGTTTTCATCATCTAAATGTGATAGTTGATTATCAAATTTAACAATTGAATGTGCTTGAAAAACATTATTTTGACTTGATTAGAGGGCTTCAATCAATTGATGTCATGTGTGTGAAACTCATAATTGAATATACTTGGATAATTGATGCATAATTTAGTAAAATTTTTGCCTATATCAAATGAGAGGAATAAATGCTTAAAGCGAATCTTTTTAAATATTGAAATAATAGTTAGTTTGGACTTTACCTTTTTTTTTGGGGATTCATTAGTGCTTTTGCTGACCATGACTTTATTTCACTTAATGGCTCTATCGATGAAAAGTCTCGATCGATGATTTATAAAGCTAGTTTCTCGTGATTGCAAAGTTAGCTTTTAAATTGTTGCCTCAATCATGTTTATTTTCTTGATACAAAAGAAATTGGAGTACATATTTTTTTATTAATTCATTTAAGATGAATAAAATCATTCCTAAATATTGTGAAGATATATATCAATTTCTTATTTTATTTAGGGGCTAAACTATGGGATATTGGTGAAACTATATGTTCGCTCCACAAATTTGTACTCTTGTTTCCTTTGAAACAATTGGAAAGTTGTACTTGAGGTTCCATATCAATTTTTTAGAAGGCACGTGAGACAGTAAATAATATATATTCCAGATAATTTACTCTCATTTTGCAAAGATTTTTTAGATCTGTGATTTGAGTTTTTTCATAGGTAGAAGCTCCTATGATTTTCTTCCTATCAATGACGGAAGAGTACTTTCGATTAAAGCTGGTCATTATTGTATTGACTTTTCAATGTCGTGCAACAACAAATTAATTTTTTTTTTTATTTTATAAAAAATTATAATTATGAGCTTAAAGCAAATGGTGGGAGGACTTATGATAAACCTGATCAAGATTTCATAATTTTATCAACTTGAGTAGGCATAGTTCTTACTTTACTTAATTTGGGAGATATTTGACCCAACCTGATAGAAATATCATTTTTGGCAGTCATGGGTTGTTTCGCTTAAGAGAATTTTGCAGACTTGATGTGAGTATTTATCTAAGGGGATAAACTCAAAACAACCTTTGCTAACAGAGATCTTTGTGCTCTATTAGGTCTCTGATGTGATTTACAACTCAAAAAGACAGAAAGCTATTGAGGAGCATATATGCTGCTGTCGTGACTATAACATAGTGGAGCATGTCTTGCCAAACCGCGTGGTTAGAGGGCTTTCGTCATAGCTGCTTTTTTATAGAGTCGACTGACCAAACCAGAACATCTTAGGCTGTCGCGGACCTTGGTTACCTTTGTAGAGGATGGACGATGATTGCTCATATTTTTTAGGTGTTTTATTTCATTTAAAATTTTTTATAGCGTAAGTTTTGATTTTAGAGATATGCTCCTTTGTTTGAGATTCACTTTGAACATGATCATTATCATAGATTATTATTTGCATCATTCATAATTGTAGTTTTAATTGAAAATCACACTGAATATTATTAAGGCATCCATCATGTCAACTCCTATTATTGTAAAGAGTATCATAGTAGCTCGGTTGGGAAAAATATACACATAGGGTGTCTAAGAGAACTAATAGTGAGGCTAAAAAATCTGCTTTTAGTGATCTTTATAATAGATTAGATATCAAATAGGGTGAAAAATTTTTGTGTAAACTAGCCAAACAAAGAGAAAAGAAAAAGAAAGATCTAACTAAGTAAATTGTATTAAAGATGAAAATAAAAAAGTACTTTTTTTAAAAAAAGATATTTAACATATGCTGGTGAGTTATTTTGATAAACTTTGTAATGAAGTTTCTGAAAATATGATCGATTTTATTGATCTTCGTATCGTTAATAATAATATGTTTTATTTTTATTGTCGCAATAGTAAAATAGAAGTTGAAGTGGCTTTAAAGAAAACCAAGGGTGGAAAGTTTGTAGTACCTAATAATATCTCAATTGAAGTATGGAAATGTATAGGAGATTTAGAAGTTTCTTGGCTTAATCAGGCAGGCCTACTATGGAAGCTATACATTTATTGAGAGGATTGATGGAGAAGTTCAGAGAGAGTAATGAGGATCTATATATGATTTTTATTGATTTAGAAAAAGGTTAAGATAAGATTCTTAGAGATATACTTTAGAGAGTTCTAGAGAAGAATTGTGTTAATATGACTTATATTCAAGTCATTAAAGATATGTATACTAGAGTTATTACTTGTGTTCAAATAGAAGGTGCTTGACCAAATATTTTCCTATTTCAGTTGGATTACATCAGGGATCGACTTTATGCCCTCGTCGTTTTTCTTTAGTTATGGAAGCTCTTACTGGACATTTACAGGAGGATGTACCTTGGTATATGTTTTTCGCTGATGATATCCTTCTTGTGGATAAGACTACAGAAAAAGCTCGGGAAAAACTTAAATTATGGAGGCCTACATTGAAGTCTAAAGGCCTTCTTTTGAGTAGAACTAAAACTGAATACATGGAGTGTAATTTTAGTAGTAGTAACTCTAGTGAATAACTATGGGTGATTCAAGCTCTTACTGGACATTTACAGGAGGATGTACCTTGGTATATGTTTTTCGCTGATGATATCCTTCTTGTGGATAAGGCTAGAGAAAAAGCTCGGGAAAAACTTGAATTATGGAGGCCTACATTGAAGTCTAAAGGCCTTCTTTTGAGTAGAACTAAAATTGAATACATGGAGTGTAATTTTAGTAGTAGTAACTCTAGTGAATAACTATGGGTGATCAAATTATTAAAAGGTGTGAACGTATTAAATATCTCGAGTCTATCGTTCAAAAAGATGGTGATATAGATGAGAATTTTATTACTAGAATTCAAGTTGGTTGGTTGAAGTGGAGGAATACTTCGGATCTATTGTGTGATGGAAAAGTATCGCTTTGACTGAAAGGAAAATTTTATAAGTTGGTGGTGAGACCTGAAATGCTCTATGACGTTGAATGTTGGCCTTTAAAAGAGAAGCATAAAACAAAGTTAAGTGTTGCCGAGATGAGAATGCTTAGGTGGATGAGTGGCTTTACACATAAGAGACAAAATGCGAAATGATTATATCCGTGATCGGGTAGCTCCAGTGGCAGACAAAATTAGATTATCTTCTTAAATGGTTTGGTCACTTTAAACGTCAACCATCTAATGATCCGATTATGAGAGTACATGTTTTAGATTCGACTTATGTTAAAAAAGTCAGAGGTAGATCTAGAAAAACTTGGGCATATTGTATAAAAAAATGATCTTAATTTATTGGAGTTAAATTAAAATATAACACTCATATTGACCTCATTTTCAGTGAGGTCTTAGTCTCCTACTCTTAGAACTCAGGATTTAGCTTTAGAAATTCTTTATTGACCATCATAGCGGACCAGTAATAGAGCCCACCTCCCATATAACTTCAAGCTACTTTTTGACTCATTTTTGTGCAGACCTCGCATGAGTAGTCCCAAGCACTCAACTCTTAGTTGCAAGGGCTAAGGACTAATACATAGAGGGCTCGAAAATGAGTTCCTATAGGATCAAAAGACCATATGTGAACCCTTTATGACTCGAACACTTTTGAACGCCATGATTCACACACTCATTGTACCACACACGATGTTGACTTGAATTGATTTGAGCATCGACGAACTTGTCAAGACGAGCTCGAATGACGAAACAAACCGGGTCAGCTCGTTCGGAATGTCGACTTTAGCTAAAAAGGGCACATATATTGTTATGATTTTACACACGAGCAATTAACATGAAATTCGATGCTTGTTTTTTAATTAGCGGGGCGCGGGCCTGGGTTCAACCCATGTTCAACTCGGGTTTGATTCGGGCTGAACACAAGCTAAAATAGTTTCAAATTTCAAATTTTCAAAATTTAAATGGGCTATTTAATCTCATCTTAATTGAGAGTTAAGACTTTGCAATTGAGCTGACTGCATCAACGAAATTCATTAAATTCCCCGCCAATGTGTCGCATAACGTCTCTCTGGAATTCCCGATATAGAAAAATCACGTCTCCCCCTTCTTAGGCTCGGGGCTCTTGATTCAACTCTTCCCTCTCTCGACAGAAATCCCGTCTCCTTCTCCTCTTGGGCTCTCTCGACCGCTCGACCTTGCCTCCCTCACACACAGCAAACCTTCGCTCGACGCCTTCCTCCCTGCACCGAAGCCGCTCGCTCCTCCCAATCCCGCCTCCTTCTTTGCTCGGCCGAACAACCCTCCTCTTCGCATCTTCCTATTGCTGCCCATCTCCCCCTTCCTCACCACTGAAACCCTCACCTGCATCACAACACTCGGCTGTTCTCGCACGACGCTCTCGCCCGGCCTCGCTCGCCTTCTCCTCTTCTTTGCATCGAACAACCGCTCAACTTGACTCCCTCCTTGCCGAACAGACCTCACTCGCTTGGGTTTTGCCTCGTTAGCCTTTGCGACAATGTTTTCACGCTCGAAGAAGAGGAAGGATTTCACGCTAGATTTTTGTTTCGTCTTTCCGGCTTCTTGTCTCGCGAGTTTTTCTCGGCTCTGCAGCTCGACTCGTCTTTCAGTCTCGGGAATTTTCCCGGTTCGACGGTTTTTCCAGCTCTACGGCTCGTCTTCCCGTTTTACTATTTCAACTTCAACTGTTTCGACGCCGAGTTTTTTGCGTGCTTATTAGAGCTGCTTTCTTCACTGCTCTTAACGTCGCACCTCCATCTATTGGGATGGCTTCTGACAGATCATATACTGCTGCCCTTGTGGGTGTCCACGCCTCAGGTATACCTAAATCGTGTTTTTTCCCTCATTCGTTTGAGTGAGC